>JAKGSA010000461.1:258664-320966 GCA_033558755.1 Philaethria dido
TTTGTGTATATGTTTACTCGGTGGAATGACATGAATGTTTAACAGCAAAAAACGAAGGTGCTGGAGAAGCGAAACCACTATTTTCATTAAAAAAAAATATATATTTTTAGATGTACCAAATAAGGGTTATTTTCCCATGATATGTATTATTTTCTAAATGCTTAAAAGAGTGAACTGCAGGTGTAGGATATGATGATCGGTGACCTCTGGCATCTAGTTGTGTGGCTCACTTTGATTGACATATGTTAAACGCTGAAGAAAATTTTTTAACTGTGGATTTGATGTCAGCTAAGTTAGAGATACTATAGCACTTCCATAAAGACGTTTATAATTATGATTTGCCGTTACATGTTTGTCGAATGATTAATATATGTTTATTTGTCTTAAAACAAAACATGGCACTAACTACTGCTAATAGAAAATCCAACCAAAGAACGAGTAGTTCATTAAGAAAAGACCAGTAAGATCATTAAAAGTAACAATGAAAGTAGCAGAAGCCGTTTGAAAGAAAAAAACAACTGGACACATCAGTCGTGACGTTGCGTCTACAAAAGATCTTTAAAAAAAACAATGCCTTTCAAAGGGCACAAAGTTGACAATACTGACAATGGAGACTATGGGAAAGACACAAAAGTCGTCTATATTTATGTATTGTTTGTTTAGCTTCTAAGAGGTGACGGCAGAAACAAATAGCGCTTATACAAGTTGTAACCCCATCTTTAGTGTAACCAACATTTTAAGACCTAGTAATGTTCGTGTTTTGAGGTAGAAAGAGGTCACCAAACCACGGTTTTTAATCCTGTTTTTCAATGTTCTAATTGCCATTATAATGATACTTGAAACGCTTAACGTGTATAGTATTACGTGAATTTGGAAATTATTTATTAAGTAAGAAGCCATTTAGAAGGACTAATTGTGTCACTTTATCGTTAAATAAACCAATTCCGCGGAAATTGGGGAACGAAAAAAGAGAACGGAGTGTCTTAACACTAGTTTCTCAGGTTCCCTCTGCCTAATCAGATTCTCTCTGCCTATATGCGAGATACAGCGTGAAGTTAAAAATAATAAATTCAAATCTAATTGAGAACCTCCTCGTTTTTTTTTAAGTCGATAAAAATATGCCATACTATATCGTAACCTAACGACTTTTTACGAATAACGCTCCAAATCAATACAGAATGTAGTTATATATATAAATTATGTAGTTATATATATCATGGTATATGCAGAAAAGAGCTATATCGGTAATAAATGCAATGAATAAAATTTTACGCTTTGGTCTATCGGCGATTGAGCAATTCATGAAAAGCGACAAGTTTATGATATGCTCGATTATTCCTTGAAATGGTCAGTTCTACGACATAACCATGACACTTATATTTAAGCTAGTTAGGTAATGTAAGTACATTAAGCTAGGAATACAACTTAGAAAGTCAGGCGTATACTGCAAACCCTAAGTTGTTAAGTAATACTCATAAATAATTTCTTACCAAATTCAGACTTAATTGGCGTTAAAGAATAAATTATATTCAGCCATTGATGTGAAAACAAGTAGCAGCTCACACTTTAATAGACTTAAGGGCGACCGGTCTAACGTATTTGATGATTCATCTATCACATTAATAAACTTTTTTATCGAAACACCTTTGTTTAGGCCTTTTGTGTGTGGACCAAAAATTATGCATGGATCGTCCATTAACTTCTTAACTTCGCATTGTAATTTCGGCTATGCTAATCTTGGTCCCGGAAATCCCGGACTGTGACTGATTGGCTTAAAAAAGTTTCTCATAACCCTGGAGAACCCACGGTCATCTGAGGTACGAGTGAATGAGAATTTGCATATCGTTACGTAAGCTATTTTTGGTCTCTTTGTTGATATGTTAGAATAATATTATGTGATTAATGATGAGGAAAAGAAAGGCAACGGTTAGTTTGGGAATGTCATTTTTAATTTTTTTTTATCATAAAAATATACCTGTTTAGAAAAAATATATGTGTACGGTTTGAAGTTATTGTTAATTTTATATGTACAGTATTACACTCAGATGGACTTAAATAAAATACTAAGGAAGGTCAATATTCAATTTTGTATTCAATATTTATTAATTATAAAGTTTTTGTACATATACTGTTTATATTTATCTGTATAACTCTATCAGTTTTTCATATACAATGCCACATTTACTATTTTGTCTTAAGTCATTCAAAAGTGATATAGGTACATGGACATTAATGAAAAAACGGAATAACACGCAAAACTTTCGTTACTATCAATTACTATACTCTTTATTTAATTATAATCATACAATAATCATGATAGCGTGCAGCAAAACCAAAATCACTAATAACATAATCTGTCCCAACCCTTTCGTCACCGCGATCCCGACCGCAGGGCTTTAATAATGTATCTGCCATTAGTTAGCCCACAGATGCTGCGACCATCTTCGAGTAATTCTAATTGCACAGAAAGGGTTCAAAAGGATTACTCTTACGAATTTTCACCCTGTTTTTACTTAACACCTTTCTGGTTCGTAAAACGAGTCTGTTGTATGCGTATTTGCGTTTCAGAGAGGGTAATGAAAAAATAAACATTGTAAGAATTTATCCTCTTAACATAACAAAGTCATGCCCTTTGAGCCATTGAGGCTTAAGCTGACTAAACGTGTTCAGGAAAATTTAAATTTAAAAATATTTCACTTGAGGAAAAAAATCATTTTGTATTTCATCTCTCGGTAAGCGTTATACTACTCACACTAGTACTACTTCTGCTTACACAGCCAAATGCAAGAGATACGTAAATATCAAAAAGCATATAACAAAGCCATTAGCAACTTCAAAATCTCCATTTTGAAGGCATGACAAATAATTAATTTTTGACGATGTTGAAAGAGTGGTTTTTTAAAGGCGTCGAGTCACAGAAGGTGCCCGGACACAGCTGGGCTAGTATTACGCTAATCTGTACGGCGTCGCACTTGTTAAATATTAACGCAGTCTAATTACAACCGCCTGCCACCCCACCCACTCTAATGGCTTTTAAAACTGATTCCCGCCCCGAAGGATGCGTATTTGATGACAACTTTTGTCGTTTTGCTGGCTTTACAACGGGGGCGGCAGGAAAACTCTACACTTGGTCTTTTGCACTTTAATCTCTTGACGACTATATCCATTTCTGCATACAATACTTACTTTACTTATTTCTTGTATGTTGGAACGGTAATGGACTATGTAGTGGCGATAACACAAGTGTTATTACGAACATAGCGACTCCTCATTGCATTAGATATGTGTAATGGTTTTAAGGTTGAGGGTTTGACACTTAGCGGGAAACGCCTTGTTGAAAACTTAATTGGCGCCGAGTTACAATGCATTACGTTTCGAGTTAAATGAATCGTAGATATAGACAAAGTATTATATATTTTGTATATTATTATGGATTTTCGTGAAATATTTAATTTAGTATATTCTATCTTTACCTAAATAAATCGAGATATAAAAACCTGTACATGTTCTAGTTTAGATGAATAGAAATTCAATTTAGATGCGCTGAACCCGTAAATATTATTCACAGTCAAACAAGACCATATAGAATTATCAAATGTACGAGGATATTGTATATGAAGTTAAGCTGCAAAAATACAATTAATAAGTGAGCCACTAACTCGAACCATGTGAAATTTATCTTAACATTAAAATTTCGGTGAAAAAGCACACTAAACAGGCATAATTAATGATATCATGACAGTTTCGGTTATTTGTTCAACTGGCCGGCGGGAAACAGTGTGCAAACAGGTTCTAAGCAAAAGGGACCGTTTAACGGTAACAACTACATATTTATACTTTGCTAATGGTACTGACAATCATTCTGCACCATTAGACGTATCATTAGCGACGCTGTTTTATTTGTTATTTGTTTTCTTAAAGTCGCCGGTCGCAATGACCGTCGCAACCGTTTTCGGGTTGAAACCATTAATCAGAGAAGACGTGAGTTTCGGATACGGGACAAAAGTTTTTTGATTAACAGTAAGCAAATATGGGAACGTGGGCGCTGTATTGTATAACGCGTCGCTGTCCGGGATTGCTTTATTAATGATTGTGGGAGACTAGTGATTCTGTCAAATGATATCATTTCAATGATCCTATGTCGATATAGCTAGAAGTTTACTATAGACCTATATTAAACATTTAAAATAATTCTTGTAGTGATATAAAAATTGTGGCATTAATAGAAAAGTGTATCAGGATGTAAGAAAAATGTCGTTTAATGTAGACGCCGTCGTACATTCAGTGCGGATGTCACCGATTGTCATGTTTGGAAATTCCAACTGAAAAAGTACACATAACTTTCAATTGTATGAAAAATTATTAAATTTTATTAAGCAAAAAATAATGAATGTAACCATTATTATTTAAATATATGTATTAAGAATCTAGAACTTGAAGTAACTATTATCTACTATATTCTCTCTGTAAAAAAAACATTTAAGAAATATTTTTACAAATCATGAATACTTTTACAAGTCAATTTCTTAAAATAAAAGGGACAACGACCATAACAAAAATAAAATGTAAAACAGGGTGGCAGTGGGTTCGTTCACTTGTTTTACGTGACTTGTAAATGTCATGACATCTGTCACGGCGTGACATGTCTTATCTTAGGGGTAAAAAAAGCCCCGTGGGTGATTTTCGCGGAAAATGGCACAGAGGGCTTTAAATGTATTTATGACTTTGTAAATTGGTACAATTTTATTTAAGATTTTTGATTTTTTATTGGGAGTGTCTCTGGGTAGTAAAACATAGGTTTCATGACTATATTACATTTTCAATGTTTTTATCGAAGAAATAGAAAGAATTTTATTTCATATCTTATTTTTATAGAAATGTAAATAGATATTTCTTGAGCTTCACGCCTTTTTCTGAATAGAAAAGTAGAAGAAGGAAATCTAATATTAAAGCTCTTTATTCATCGCTTATCGCCCAAATTCGAGATAATCTGTGTTGAGTTACTGAACTCAACTCTGTAATTCCCCTTATTCTTCCGAGTTTTCGAGGAAATTAAAATATTTTAAGTATAATCATCGCCCACTAGTGGGGATCGAACCTACAACCATAGCCTTTACAGCAAGACATACTACACAACATTGGTATTGAGAAATATTTAAGTAAAGTTAGAAAATATTCGTCTAAGTGGATAGTGACGTACGAGTATCTATAGGGCCGGCTGTTGGGGTCATGCAACTTTTGTTTTTTCACGTCCGCGCCAATTTCGTTATCTGTTGTAGGGAGACGCACGAGATATTTATACTTAAATAGTTTGGTAAAATAATATAATATTGACAATTATACATTTTATTTTCTTATTTGTTCTATTTTATTTTAAGTAACGTTATTATAATTATATAAGCAAGTTGGTTAAATGTTGATATAAATTACTGTTTAAGTAAGTTTTAATTCAAGCTATGTCAGTAATAAGTGTATTCATACTTATTTCTATATATACATATATTAGTGTCTCTTTTCAGAAGTTGTTTCCAATCAGAAAACAATTTCTATACATAAAACTCTTGCGTTATTAAGTAACTAACAGACAACGAACAGCCAAAACTACTGGCCTGAGAAAATTGATAAATAGCATATTTTCTTGGGAAGTGTAGGGGAGCACTAAGAGAAGATATCACTTAATTCCTAAGGAAACATGAAAAAAATATAAAATTTTACTTACTTTACGTTTTGTAGTTGCGTACTACAACTACTTTTTAATATTTAAACATAATATATGATTTTATTCCATATAACTTCTTACAGAACCTTTCTACTACAGAAGTTGTATCTTTTTATCGTCCTTATCTTCAGACGTATCTCTTCAATATAACGCGTGTGTTGCCGGAAAGCAATAAATTTCATTAGGGTCGGTGTTTCGGCGCTAAAACAATGTGGGGGACGCGGGATAAATTGTCACTTGCGATAGATACTATACTGAATGTGGTTTTTTGTGACAATCAACTTAAAAAGCTTCTACTTATAACTACTTAGCTGGGTCTTTTTTGTTTTGTTTTGTAGTTTTTTGGAATATAGTTCTATTAATATAATTTATGTTGTATTTTTGTCTTATGGGTATATTTTATGGTGTAAAATGAGTTATTGTTTGGCAAGCAAATTATACTAAATATTTTTAGTTTTCATCAGCTTCATGCTTTATCCCGCATAGAGTAACTACCAAGTTAGAGATGTCAAGACTATATTATTTTTTTTTTAACTTCATGCAGTAACCCGCATATAGCAGGGTAGGCAGAGGGAACCAGAGAATCTAGTGTTAAGACACTCCATTCTCTTTCAACAATTCCGTTCCCCACTTTTCGCCGAATTGAAGCATTGCGTGTTGAGAGGCGGAACTCAACGCCGCGCTTTGCCTTGTTACCAAACCCAAGAAATGAAAATACTTAATTTTACATTTCCTGGAGTGGGAATCGAACCCACAACCTGTCGCGTTTACAGTCGCGCGCTTGTGCCTCTGCGCTACGATAGGCGTTAATTAAAGAATTCAAGGATTAATGTTCATCCACGTAGTAGAAAGTGGTAATGTACTTACGAAAAAATATTTAAAAGGTTAGATTTAGCTATGTTTTTCACTCAATATTTTAAGAACAAAGATAATAAGTATGTATATCTAATTTGCTTGGGTTTTATCGTTTATAGTGTAAAATTCACGGATATTGAAAATGTTGCCATACATTGTAAATGCGACAGATTGTGGGTTCCAATCCCACTCAACAAGGTAACAAGACAAAGCGCGGCGTTGAGTTCCGCCACTCAGCACGCAATGCCTCAATTCGACGGAAACTGGGGAACAGTGTCTCAACACTAGGTTCCCTCTGCTTACCCTGCCATATGCGGGATACAGCGTGAAGCTATATATGTATGTATATATGTACTATAACATTAGTTCATTTACATATTACATGGACAAATAAAGCAAATGTTTAAACATTTCAAAAATGTACGTAATTGTTTTATAACAAACATTTAAATCTAACATCAAATCAAATACAATACTATGAAATCTTTTGATACAACACATCCTTTCTCACCGACCTGTCAATCGTCCGTACATTCTAACAGAACGCTCAAAGCCTTACACCAGGTCTAGTTAACTACGACTTTGTACCATACCCTCCTTTGATGTAACTAACGATCGATTATATTAAATATTGCAACCATTGCTGGTTTCTCTTATTATGATAATATTGTAATAAAATTAAAGACGTAGTGTATAATGTGTGTAGTGGGAAGTAGTGATGGATGTGATGGTGTGACGTGTGACTGTCAATCACAATCAGGCGCGACCACCCGCGCGATTAGGTGCGTGAAGATAAATAAAATGTATAGATACGCTTTCTATTTACATTTGCTAAGTTAATTTAATAAATATATATATATATATATATATATATATATATATATATATATATATATATATAAATTATAATGGTTATAATAATTTAAAATTATATAGGCTTTATTTATTGAATAATTGGCTAAGAGTCAATTTCTTTTTAATTAAAAAAAAAATAAATGTCATAATTTTTAAGTGAAAAGAGGTTACAACAGTTAATAAATAACTTTTCGATATTTATATAGAAATATAAGGTATACTTAGATGATTTTTGACTAACATATGACTCCATGGTACCCCTGTCCATAGGTGTAGCAACGTCGTTTACTAGATACCCGCTGTCTGTCTGTCTGTCTTATCGCTGGAATCTTGAAACATACATCACAATGCCTATAAAAGAGCTCCTAAGTTCTATCTATTAGTATATATTTTGTTTCCAACCTGTGTATGAAAAGCGAATTTTTTGTAATCAAAATTGTTATATAAAAGAAATTTAATAAAAATAAAATATATTATTTAAAATAACAAATCACTTTGAAAAGCATATTAAATGAAACACATCTAAATTTTTTTTTGTTATCCTGGTCGCCATAAACATCAAGTACGTACAGGCTATAAAATTATTCTATTGTGATCAGATGCAGACCTATGTGCAAAGTTTTAAGCAAGCCAGACGGCAAGAAGATCGAAATTACATTGATACACAGATAGAAGCTGATAAAAAGCATTCGACATACTAAAGCTTATGTATACGTATTCTCATCACGTTACCATAATACAATACATGATGATGATGTATTAAATTAAAATAGATATATATAATATTAAAAAAGTAAAACTTGTACTTCAAAAATGCCTGCCCTGATAAGTATGCACCTACCTACTTATTCACGTCTGGAACGGATTAAGCATAGCATACATTGCGTTTAAAAAATAGAAAATATTAAGCAATAAGTACAAATATCAAAGAAATATTTCTAATATATGTTTTTACATAGCTTATACCTTCGTTTACAAGATAACTCTTCCTACATAATACCTTCACGGCGCTCCAACGAATACCGATCCGTCAAATCAGCGGCGTTCAAGCTCGAATCAATCGGGCCGCGGAGTTTGCGCTTGTAGCTCGCGGGTCGAGGGTCGCGACCTCCGACCCCATTGGGCGACCTCTGCCACGCCCACCGCCCTACTGAAACTGAAATAACCTATAATTTACAGCACGACAATACACTTTGTCTATTACTGAAAATAGTGACTGAAAATAACGTAGCACTTGTTTTAACTTATTCAGAGGCTTTATGAAAGTCTTTTCTCATAGAGCTTAATATTAGCTATTATTTAAATATTATAAATGATTTTTATTTAGACTAGGTATTTATGAATTCATCAGTTAAATTGTAGTACAACAACTATGTGTGTTTCCTTGAAACTTTTATATGAATTTCAAAGGATTATATTGAGGATATTGTAACCTTTTCTGTAAAAAGCAATTTCTTAAAACTTTTGATGCAATTATTGATCACTTGTTACTCTATTGACGCGTTAAATACGCGAACCCGGAGTAACGTGCAATTATGTCATTTTGTCTAATTCATGGTAGTGTTGTGTTTCCTTGGAATAAGCCAGACAATCTATATATCTTGTTATGTTGTTGATATCTTGTTTTTTAAATGTCAAAATTTTCTAAATATTGCATTCGCAATGCATTGGCACAGTATTATGACTGTTTTCTGCGCAACCAATCGGTTGTGGGTTCGATTCCCACTCGGGGAATGATTATATTTATTTTAAGTCCAACTAGCACACAATGTCTCGATTTTGGGTGGAAAATGGCGAGCAAATGGAGTATCTTTACACCAGGTTCACTGTTTTTACCCTGCTATGCGCTATAAAGTTGCTATTTTTCTAAATATTAAATTGGAACCTCTTATCACGATGAAACTACACTACATAATGACAACAAGCCCGTCGGCCCTTAATCGTTACACTTTATTTACCGCTAACAACACTAATTGCGATGAATCACGATTTTTAACGTGACGTGACGTCAACACGAGCGTGACTGGTAGTGGATGACATCTGACCTGAACGGATTCAGTTTGACACACCTGCCTGTGACGGTACGATTTAATTGTAAAATTAGACTATGTGAATATGATGTTATAACCGATAACACAACATTTTAAAATCCTGATGGAAATAATAATAATGATTTCAGGGTTGCAAATGAAAGAAAATATAATAAGTAAATATAAGAGTTTTAATATTGACTGAGATTCTGCCAGTAAGTGTTTTTTTTTTATTTCATAATATATTCAACAGTATTTTGAATATTTTATCTAAAATGTAGAAGTCTTGTTTATGTAGTGTGTGTATGTAGTATATACTTGCTATAGTAATCACTTCTTGTTCTACTTAACATGTGATAATATTCTTTTTCTATTTATCGTCCATATGCGTCTTTCCCAATGTCAAGACACTCCATTTTCCATTATCTGTTGAAAAGTGGGACATCACGTGTTGAGCGGTGAAGTCATTTTTTTAATTAATTTATTTTTTTGCGTTCTCGTTGTTGCCAGAACGCAAAAATTTAAATAAATTAAATATAATCATTACTCCGAGTGGAATGAACTCACAACCTGCTTTTACAGGCTGACAACCACTGTGCTTCGATAGCCTTTTTTACTAATCACCAATTAATAGTTGTTACTTAATTATTATATTTTAAATATCTTTATTACAACAAAAAGCGTCAAAAACAGCTAAACAGTAAGTCACATATAGGTACATATACTTTTTTTTAACTTCACGCTGCAACCCGCATATAGCAGGGTAGGCAGAGTGAACCAGAGAACCTAGTGTTAAGACACTCCATTCTCTTTCAACAATTCCGTTTCCCACTTTCCGCCGAATTGAGGCATTGCGGGTTGAGTGGCGGAGCTCAACGCCGCGCTTTGCCTTGTTACCATACCCAAGAAATGAAAATACTAAATTTTACATTTCCTGGAGTGGGAATCGAACCCACAACCTGTCTCGTTTACAGTTGCACGCTTGCGTCACTGCACCACGACAGGCTTTATTCACTTTCACAATTATTATATTTTAAATATCTTTATTATAACAAAAAGCAAAAATTAGGCTGCATGTTGATTCATATAATTAATTTTAAAAATTTAAGTTCAGGTAGATTTAAGTGACATCACTCGTTTTAATACTAAATTTATGTTTTAACCAGGTCCCGTACAGCAGGTGGCATGTTTGTTCACAGGTGGTCGGTCGTTTTTGATTGTTTTACACTTTATTTCATGTTTTCATTCTTGATTACTTAAACATATGTATGTTTTAAATATTCTTGTAAATTTCACCTTAAGTTATGTTAACAGCCTCAAGGTAACAGCATTAAGGTATTAATTATACTGATTTCCATATACGAGTAAGTATGTGTAATGTATGTGTAGAGGTCATCGTGGAGCAGTGGGACAGCGTTGGAGAGTAAATGAGAGGTTATGGGTTTGATTTTCATTCGGAGGAATGATTATATTAAAATTAATTACAATTTCTTACTTTAGTAAGAATGAATATTGTAATGAATGAAGTACGGCGTTGAACTCTGCTATTTAACATACAGTGTCTCGAAATCGAGTACGTTGTGTCTTAACTCTAGGTTGTCTCTGACTACAATGCTATTATTATTATCCCACGATACATTTCAGGGCACGGTGGTTGTGGGTTCTATTATTAACATGAAAATTTTATACCTACATAAAATATATATTTGATTCGTTGGTTTAGTTTCCAAAGTTATTTCATATGTTAGTGCCCACACGAACTTTTTTTTTTTATATCTTCTCGCTGTATCCCGCATATAGCAGGGTAGGCAGAGGGAACCTGAGAACCTAGTGTTAAGACACTCCGTGCTCTTTCAACAAATCCGTTCCCCACTTTCCGCCTGATTGAGGCATTGCGTGTTGAGTGGCGGAACTCAACGCCGCGCTTTGCCTTGTTACCAAACCCAAGAAATTAAAATACTAAATTCTACATTTCCTGGAGTGGGAATCGAACCCACAACCTGTCGCTTTACAGTCGCACACTTGTGCCTCTGCGCAACGATGCACTAACTTATTCCTAGGTTCTCCCTATTTCAGCTTTATATAAGGAGGTTGTATAAAATAGCGTTGTCTGTGTTTATTAATAAACATTATTAATATATTAGTTAATTTAATATTTTAATAATCTTTAATAATAAAGTAAGTAAAAGCAATGTTGTCAAATGAGCCAGTGGCAAGTGGCAGTGTTAAATTTTAAACTGAATATTGTAAAGACTATATAAATATTTGTTTTGCCTTAATAATGGTGATGAATTTCTTTTTCAAAATTCTTAATAACTAAAAAATTAAGTAAAGAAAATAAATATGTGTTAGCGCATAGGAGTCGCCACTAAATAGTAATAATTTTGTGTTCCATGTATCGTAAATACCAGAGGCAATTTGTTTAAAAAAATATCTACACAAATATTATATAAATTTAAATCTTTTAAAGAAATCAATGTAATTAAATAATTATCATTATAATTTGTTCTTATCAAAATCTTATCAGCATGGGATAGATAAAAAAATTGAACAATGATGTCTGTTGCCTAGTACATTGTTGCCAGGTTGAAAATATTATGTTTTAAGATCTAATAATATTCCTATAAAATTAATGTATGAGAGGGAGGTTTATTTATATAAATAAATGGACACTTTAGCGCGCTCTATCCTCATCGGGATAGTTAATGAGATATCCACCCTGTAAATAAAATCAAAATATAATTGCATGAGTTAATGTATGGGAATTCACTAAATGCAACAGGTGTGCACGCGATCTGTGATTTGTACCACACATATTATATATGGGGACACGTGGGAACTGTAGTTGTGGTCAGAATTAAGTTACTACATTAACCAGATTTGATTAATATCTGTTATTATTTAAATTTGTCTCGTATTGCTTGCATTTTCTTAGAAACATCTCGTGACTAACTTATCCTATCACCCAGAATCTAAATATAATGCTCTCTTTTCTCTACTTTTTGACTTTTTAAACATATTATGTAAAGCTAGGAATACTAAATCGAATTTTATGTATTTTACGCTGAGTCAATATTTAGTTTGTAAATGCGAACATGTTTACGAATGAGGTTGTACCTACAACCATCGCTTTCAACGTTAAATGACACTTTGTAAAAAAAATTACAGCTTACTAAAATTCGGTAACATTTGATTATTGGCTGGTTTTGTAATTGGATTGAGCACTTGGATATCAAGTGTGTGAAATATAGAATTTTAAAGTATTTTCTAAAGCTTCATATGATATTTAAAATAACTTTTTAAATTTTTATTTTGTTTTACTAAACTTAATAACTGACTACTAATTATTCGGTAACTATTCTCTTCGCATTGCAAAAAAAGAACTAAATCATTTATTTTTTTATTCATAGACCAAAGGAAATAAAACAAAAGAAGTGCATAAAGACATTTTTTATTTGTCAATTACGTTTCATACAGCTTCAAACACACCGACTCTATACTTACACCCTCTGTACAATTATTGCGAATAAATACATTGCTTCTCTTTTACACGTACAGATTTGGCAGGAGTTTCACAACAGTGAAAAAGTAGAAAAGATATAGCTTTTAAAATTTTAATAAAAATTATAATAAGAAATCTGGTTTTAATTTCATTATAGATATTGAACAAAACATTTAAGATATTGTCAAATTAATTTATACAATAGTAAGTATACGTATAAAGATTTATATTTCGTTAGTTAATAAATACAATAGTGCAGCAAATCATAGAAAAACAAAAAAAACCAAAAACAGCAAAGTGGACTATAAGTTAAATCGATTGAAAACAGACTGAAAAGAAACAAGAGTTGTGTAAAAAGTAATAGTCCATTTTCAGGAAGTTATCCTTCAGATTAACTGTAGTCATCTGTCAGTAGAAAAAGAATTATATAAATCATATAAAAAATTACACACAATTTAACATTATTATTGCTTACAAACTTTCAAAACGATACAATAAATGCTTTTTCGGAATTATACATTTGTACATTGTGACAGGTAAGAAAATTTTAGGCACCATAATAATTTAAAAGATAAAATTATTAAATTGTAATTTAAAAAATAAGAAATAAAAATAAAAAAAATATATTGTTTAATTTTTTTTAAAGACTTTTGGTAATTTCAAGAACTATGTTTCGATCGTCTTATGTATATAATATATGTAAATTGCACGTTCCATATATATTGCATTCATTTAACCAAAGATCTCACTCTTCATCTCTAATAACTTACTCTTTACAGAAGAACAAGTCCATAGTAAAATCAATTCCGTCGAAGGAAATATTGTCTAAAGAGCATTCATCATAGAACATCGTAGAAAACATGCCTCTTGTACCTTATCACATTAAATATACATTTACAATATAATAAAAACATTTTATTTACAATATTAAATATATCTAATCTAAATATATTACAGAGGAACAAAATAACTTGAACTATGTCACTACTGACCCCAAAATACCCTAGAGTTCATTTCAAGTCCGCTTGGGAGCAAGATTCACTTCTAATGTTGAGGAGATTGTCGATCATCATTGACGTTTTTTGAGCGTTTTTTTGATCGCAATTCGCTTCAAAGTCATGCTCGTTCGTTTTGGGCGGGTAAAACGCCGAAACAGGATCGAATGTTGGACAAGGATCGACTCTCTCACTTTGCCTATTCCGCGATCCGTAATATTCTTCGGATGCCGTTGGCTCCGTTTCTTGGAACTCACTAGAAGACGTTACAGCATCTTCGGGCGCCTCTCTTTGATATCTTTGAAAGTCAAATTGACTGGGCAAGTACGGCGGGAAGCCGTAAGGCGTGGATCAGGCGGCCGCGAGCTGTCTCCACATTGTATGTCACATGGTCGCCATGTACGGCCACGAGAACGAGCTCCCGGATAGAAGCATGTCCCTGATCAAGGTCTCGATTGGAGTTTTACCCACTAATCTGACGAAAAATAACTGTTCTATTACTTGTGAGCTTACAGTTCGTAACGAAGGTAGCCGTAGTAAGAGCTTGCCGAATCTCGTCGGTTGGTTTGGGTATTGACTCCGGCAGTACTCCTCGAGGGCGCATTGTGATTTTTCTTGCAGACTCTCTATGTGTGATACGTCTGACAACCCACAGGCATCTGTAACAGAAATATTTTAAGGTTAGAACAACATTTTGAAACTTCTGCCTAAAAACTAATGTGACAAAATGAATTTAAACAAGTTGTCGTTGATAATTTCGTTTATGTAATTTTCCGTTTTTCCTGTTATCGTAAAACTTTCAGAAAATCCGCTACATTCTCTAAAATCAGCTGCTCACTGAGTAACGGAACAATTTTATATGTATTGAAATATTACAAAAAAAAATTCCAAAAATAAATGGAATAGAGAAAAACGAAGGGCATAAACAAAACACAGGTAGATAAAGTCATTTCGGTACATTTAACATGTTTATAGATTTCATAACGCAAGCGTTGTAAAAATAATAAGGTGTGATGAAGTAATAAAGAATGGCCCATTTGCTTATTGTAATGGTTGGTTGATGACCAATTAGCGTATTAGTGGTAAATAATTGTCCTGATAACACATTTTGTCAAAGTAACACGTGTTTCGTCATTCCGTCATTTTGAAAGTAAGATATTGAATATTTTACATAACTAAACACAAAATAAAGCGCGGCGTTGAGTTCCGCTATTCAATGTACAATGCCTTGGATTTTGGTGGAAATTGGAGGGCTGAGTGTCTTGGCATCAGATTTTGGAACGGAGTGTCATGATACTAGGATAAGAATTCATGATTTTTGTCGTATAGATTAATGCAGATTATAATAGTAGAAACTATCGTGGCACAGAGATACAGACAGAGAAGAGATGGTGGGTTAGATCCCGCACTCGGGGGCATGATTATATGTAAATCGTTTTCCCTATGATAATATTCGGCATCAAATTACCCCAATGACCAGGCAATGTCTTCAAATGAAGTAGAAAGTTGAGAAAATAGTGACCTAGCACTACGTTTTATTTGTCTGTATCAAAGTTAAAAGAAAATATTCTGATATTTAGTAAATAGCGTCACTATAACTATCATCTTCATAATTTCCTTGCGCACATTCAGCGTACATCTGGTAACATAATCACCGTTTTGTTTACCGCGTCATTTCGCTTCCGAATAACAATAAAAAATATTAATGTTCAGTACTGGGGTCCTAATCGCATTAAGACGGTCTGCGACCGTTCACGGGCTATTATGTTGATACGTTTTTATTTTAGGGGTTCATACCGGAAGGATTATGGCGTAACGTTCTTCAAATGTATGCGTATGTAGAGATATCTTTGTTTTTCTTAGATTTGGTAGACGTTTTTACTTGAAAGTAAAAAGTATTTTTTTTAATGACTTCAAACAAAGAAGTAGGTTCTTCATTTGGATTGTATTTTAAGTGTTACCATAGAACCTTTTACTGGCTGATCCAATTTTGATTATCCTTTTCTATATAATAGCTATGGTGGTCCTATTTAATCTAGTTAAGGTCTGATGTATGAGTAGCTTTTGAGTTATTCACAATAATATTTTTTTAGATAATTTTACTTGAAGTTCTTTTTCTTTTTTTATTCAAATGTTTATTATATTATCTATGAATTTGATTTGTATTCAACAAACAAATATGTACTAAGAAAAGTAAAAGAAATGAAACTTAACCTAAATAAAATACACAGTATTAACCTAGAATACTTTAATTATCATGTTGTAGTTGAATTTAAAATATCTGTATATAAAAAAAAATAAAACAATTTCTCTAACATAACACACATTACCATATCGTTAAAGTTGGTAAAAATTCATCTTAAATTACCATAATGTTCTTGGCCCACTTATGATAATAGACTGAATAGAAGTAATTTTCAATTGAGCGTTTATAAGACGTGTCACCGTAATAAAAAGACCAATTAAAAATATTCTAACTGACAGCGCGTGAGGTGTAATTAAAAATTAACCCAATTGTAGAGGGATAGCAATTATGCTGTGAAAAACAATTTCGTTGTGTACCAGTTGTAAAGATATTAATTAATATATGGTATTAGCTTGTATCTTTGTTACAACTTAGTTATTAACTCGGAGGTATTGTAAACTATGATAGAATCGCGAAAAATAAGTATTATTTTTTTTTTTAACTTCACGCTGTACCCCGCATGTAGCGGGGTAGGCAGAGAGAACCAGAGAACCTCGTGTAAAGACACTTCATTCTCTTTCAACATTTCCATTCCCCACTTTCCGCCAAAATTGAGGCATTGCGTGATGAGTGGCGGAACTCAACGCCGCGCTTTGCCTTGTTACCAACTTTACTAAGAGAATCAATTTTGATGATACCTATTTTTTATGACAGTTAGTGCTTCTCACGTGGTGAGAAAAAAATAGTTAAGGTCTAACGAGTAAAATCATTTTATTTGAAGTCGGTTTTCTATTTCTCGTGAAAAATTTAAATTATAATATCACAAATTAATGACGTATTACTAGATCCTCATCACTAACAAAATACAGGAATTACTTCTTAAAATATATATAATATGTCATATTGGAAATTTCAAAAAGTAACGAATTCATAAACCAAAAAAAAAAATGATTTCTCCATAAATTCCGAGTTGTGTACATAATAAAAAGATTCCATATCGAGTTACAGTACGACCCAGTTCAGCATCCATCTATCAAGTGTAATTCGTGGTCCACGCCTTCGCGGTGACGCAACCACAATTGTGCTCACTTGCACTAATTGTAGCAGCTGTTTGTGATGGACGTAATTGATAAACTTTCAAAGAGGCTTGGACTATTAAGTAAGAATTTGCTTCTAGATGGTCCCTTTATTTATTTTAGAGGCTATTGTGGCTTAGTGGTACTGTGGGACTATTGTAAATGCGATAGGTTGTGGGTTCAAACATTTAAAGGAATTATATATAAATTATTTTCATTTTCCCTGCACTGGTAAGAAAAAAGTGCGGCGGTGAATTATAACACCTTTACAACTTTTTTCGATATTGATCAAAGTAATTAGAAAATTTTTGTATTTGGAAACAAAATTTTTGTATTTGCACTTTGTATTAGAATTTACATAAATAATTTTTAAATATATCTGGATAATGATGAACTGAGATTATGTTCATTGTTTTCACTTTTCGACAATCGACATACATATTATTATTTATAGAATTAAACATTTTCATTAATCTCACACATAACATAGCAATACCAAAATAACCGAAAATGAAAGCTAAAACTGAAAACAAAATCCAATACAAAGAAGAATATAGGACAATTATGCGTATTACAGTAAGGTGTTAACGATGAACCGCTGAAATGGAAAGGTGGGCAACAAACATCAGAGCTGATCTTTGGTCCAAGATCACGTTAAGATCGCCCAATAGTAATTAACCCTACGCTCGCTTGTAACAATGTAATATACTTTAATTGATACGACCCCGGACTGAATGGCCGAAGAATAAGATGAGCTTAATGAATCGGAGTAATTGTTTATTACTAGTTTGTTTAAGCTGGTATTATCTGTCATGAAAATTATGTTCAAACTACAGCTTGCGTTACAGTGTTACCTGTTACGTGTTAATTATTATTGATTATGTGATATATTACAAAAAGTCTGTGTGGAAATTTAAATTTAATGTGATTTTCAATTAATTTTATTATTAAATTTAGACTATTATAATCTTAGAAGGGTATTTTTGGCAATTGTTTCTGTTTTCTTAATGAAAGTAACTTAAAAATCAAGCTTTTTCGGATTAAACTACATTTAGGTACTATTTGTTCACGATTCTTTCGGTATAATGATATATTCAATATTGAGTTGGGTATGAGACATAACGACCCACTTCATTTAATTTACAACACAAGAACCGACCCAAAAATATATGTATCTTTTTGATATATAATTATTAAGATTTAGTACATGCTTTCGAGTAACAATATATCACAACCGATTCCCCTAAAATAATTAAGGATACCAAATGAATCAATGGAGAGACATCATCTCAAATAGTATTGATGTTGATGTTAACAGATTTGACCTGTTAAATCAATGTCCCATCTGCCGTAATGAACGTCGCCGGCGCGGGCGCCACTGTGACGCGGCTATAAAACATTTTATTATTTCTAATTACACAAATAAATAATATTTTGTATGTATTCTTTGTATGTACTTATTTTGTTTATGGGCTTACTAATGGATCTTTGTGTTGAATAAATTATGATAATTTTGCGTTTTTCGTAATTGTTACTTATGCAATAATCTTAGGTATTCAATTTAAGGGGGGTTGATAAATTCATTTAAAAAAGGACGTGTAGGATTGAAGGTGTAATTCCTCCTAATATCATAAATGTATGAATGTAAGTTTGTTTGATACGTTGTCATGCCATAACTACTCAACCAATTATCATAAAATATTGTTAGAGGTATTAAAACGGATCTGGGATATTTTTTATTAAAAAATATAAAAAAAAGTCATTTTGGCAGACACAATTGCGCTAAAAAAAATTGTAAATATAACTACTTCAAAGCCTTGTAATGAACGCAAATACATACAAGTATGTAATATAGACTGCCACTGACCACACGAACAAAGCCGCGGGTAACAACAAGTACATAATAGAATATTATAAATGTACACTACAGATATTATCAAAAATCGTCTAATATATTAATTATACCAATCAAATCCAATAAAATCGATTATTCTGAATTGTTGACGCATGACGTATTTCATTACGGACTATTAAGCCCGAGTAAAGGGTGATCGTCGCTGGGCCCGCATTGGTTCGCGCCATATTTATCTTTTATGGAAATAAAATAATTGTCGCTTATTAAATACTCTATGCGGGTGTTAATAGTGCTTTTCATATTTTGATAAAGGGTTTCGATTTCAATTTATCTTTTTTTAAAGGTTATCAATGAAAAAAAAATTATATTAATTAGGGTTGTATTTGTCTCTTTGTGAGTAAAACAGGTTATTTAGTCAAAGTTTCGTTTTTTTCTGAATCGAATAATTAAAAAAAAATATAATAATCACATTCTGGAGTTGGTAAAGTATCATAATATGACGTTCCAAATAAAAAAAAAACAAAAACTACTTTTTAATACATGTAATAGGCAAAGGTGATGTACCAACGGATTCGTTACGATCACAGATAATAAATGCCAGATTGAATAAAGGTCTATAGATAACAAATCGCGAACAACGTGATGTAGGCGTGCGGCAGATGTTTGCTGAGCTCATCTAAGAAAGCATTAAGGAATAAAGGGCCGGACATAAAGGATCCTTTTTCCACTGAATATTATTATAACTGATGATACAATAGAATTAAAAGAGAAATTACATGATTTTGTAGTGCGTACTTTTTAGATAATTTCAAAATTTATATTAATTTTTTATTAAAAAGAAATTAAATTAATGAATTTAGGATGCTATTGCAACAATTATAACATAAGGTAGTTGAAGGGTTGATATATTATTATTAAGTAAACTATATTAGTTCAATCATCGATTAACAAATAGGCTGACTATTCCTAACATTTCAGCAGAATTCATCTAAAATGATAAGATACACAGCATCCCGGGAGCATTACATATCCAACAAAGGCGTCTTTACAATCGTAATTATCTGGTAAGGAGATCGGAATAGCGAAACAAATTTAGCAGTCACAATGGCCCGGTGTTTGCCGTGATGCCTATCACCCTTTACCATCGCGATCTGAGGTGTTTATTTATATAATATTGTGAAGCAAACTCCGTTTTATTAGTCCTGCTTCTTTGAGCTTCAATTGTACCTCAAACAAGGTTCTTGTATACGCAAAAGGAAACTTAATGGAATAATAGCTTTCTATGTTATGTTATGCTTGGATTCTATTACAATAATTCTATTGTGATAAAATATCTAACTGATATAAAAGCATATAGATAAGATTTATTTTATTTCAAATATTTAATATATGAAACAACAAGAGGAATTTAGGTATCTATAAGTAAATCAAACTGAACGTACAAATAACGGTGACACCATTGAAAAGTGATAAATTCTGAAAATACCAACAATGTATCAATAGGCACAAATTGGACACCATAAACACGTGTCCCAAAAAAAAGATAATAAAAAAAAGTTTATCAAAAACGTCACTTTGACAGTTTTGGTAATAGACGTTGTGTCAAAAGAATAAGGTTGAACTTTGTAAGAACGTCGAAGCATCAAAGAATTTAATTCTAATGGTACGGAATAACATTAAATGGCGCGAAAAGTGAAAAAATGTGACATTTGTATTGTGGAGCGATATTTTTAAATAAACACCTTTAGAGTGGGCGGGCGAGCGAGTGTTTGTAAATAGGGTTTGTTACGTTATAAAAGTTTTTTGAACTGCCCGCGGGTCTCTCCGCTCTCGGCAGAACGTGACACGTGCCTTTGTACCAAATTCTATTTGCGAATTTGTTACAAATGCTTTGTTATTTTATAATAAGATTTTAAAATTATTGTTAAATTATAACCACAAAAAGTATAAATGTAGAAGAATAAAAAAAAAGAGTATATATAGGTACATATCTTTGAAAGTACAGAATTTAGTGATATATCGTTTCGTTCTCCACTAGGAGAATATAAAAACAAATTAAAATGAATATATTGCCTTAAGAAAGTAAAATAAAACACTTTTAATTTGTTACGTTGATATTCTTTTACAGTTACAATTTGTATTGTAAGAAAATATGAACAGGACGTTGCTATCCAAAGACACGCTACAAAGACTGACCATATCTTTAATTACTTACGTATAATTACCTACCAATAGGTAACCTATAAGTGCCTAGTCTATCTAATAATTTCAAATAGGAAACATTAGGCCAAGAGAATAAAGGAGAAAGGGCACAAATCTTCGCGTAAGGCAGTACATGGCTGACAACTTACGCTTTCAGTTCGTAAAATAACGTAGCCTTTGTATTACAGGCATTATAAATAAGTTCTTACGAAGCTATAGGTTGCGAATGGTTTGAAAGTTACCAACATTAGATATAGAAATAATGAAGAATTGAATTTTCTTAGCAAAAAACATCAAAATGTACGGTTAAGGTTATAGTGGCGCAGTGAAACAGCGTATGACCAGAAATATAAAGGCTGTGGATTCGACTTCCACTCGGGATATTATATTCAAATTAATTTTTATTTCCACGCTCTGGTAAGACTAATTGATGTTTGTCTTTTATTAAAATAATTGTTGTTATTCATTTTTTTGTTTAAAAATTAAAATTTGGCTTCTTTTTGGCTAATAAAAATGACAATATACTAACTTTCTTTTCATAAATCTATAAAAAAATTAAATTCATAAATTGTGTAAAATACATACATTACAATATATATTACAAATATTGCATCATAGTTACTGTAAATAACTATACTCGGTATTTCTTTTTTCTGGTATAAAAGTAGTTTATTTCGTTAATTTATTATTTTTACACATATTGTTACATTGCTTAGAAACAGATCTAAGACAAAGTAAGTAAACTCAACAATGTAAGATACATGAAAGCGCGAAAGCTCTAAAGACTCGTCTACAATGCGCCTATGCGGCTATCTCACCATCGTGCGACATAAACAACGTGGCGGGTGGCGCTTTACGATACAATACTTTCGCTACCGGCGATGTTAATTATTTCATTATTTACAAGTATGTAACATGTAGAAGGTGAAAATATTGGTGTTTTTGTCGAATTTCTATAAAAAACTATATGATTTAGGTAATTATTTAAGAAATTGTTTTATAGAGTATGTCTTTTTATATTTTTTTGTGATGGGAAAAGAGAATCTAAGACTAATCTAGAAGAACCTACTAATCGCTCGGATGAGAAATGAAAACCTAATTATTATGACATGTGTATTGTCAAAATATAGCTTATATTTTGGCTAATAAATAAAAATCAGCGTCATAATTAAAGAACTAAACTGGACTGAATAAAAATCAGCCCAAAAGTATGAATTAAATGCTCCATTTTACTCAATTTCACATAATAATTCAAAAACAATATAAGATCATTGAGAAAACAACCGTCACAGGAACAATGTGCGTTGGCAAGTGGGTCAAAGTGTCGACGGTGTCAGTGTCGATGTCACAGTGTCAGAGATAGTCCGAGTTCACGGTGAACTGTCATCTGATTGTAAAATTTTATTGTTGTGCTACAATTGCCTTTGCTTTCTAGTAGTTTTGCTATTCAATAATGAAATTAGGTGATATTTTAGTATTAAGGACATATCTTTATGCTGAAATAAAATTCTATAAGATTTTATTATTATTTTTCTTGTATATTCAAACTTTTCTTTACGTAAGAAGGTAGTAAGAGAGAACGTAGTGCCAAAACACTCACTCTCCGCATAAATACAAGACATTATGCGTTGACTGGAGGATACATCGCCGCACTTTGTTTTTCCAGAGCGAAGAAATGAAAATAATTTAAATACGATCAAATCGAATTTGTAACTGATTATTCTAATGATAAATATCCAACACAGGCTACGTTATGCGCTAGCTAGTACCGAGACGCGTAATAATCTACCATAATATTTCACCTTAGCGTTTAAACGACACGACTAATCGGGAATTTCACACGACGGCCACAAAACAACGTAATCGCCTCTCAGCAAACGCTGCATCTATCGAAATTGCATAAACCAAACACGCCTTAACTAACTATCTCAGACCTCAATTTACTTTCCTACGTATGACGGTACAAGGCACCTATACTTATTTTTGCTAAATCTTACTTCACTTAGTTTAAAGGCGATATTGCAGCAAATGGCAAAATATTTTGTTTACAATATCAGCTGTGATAGTAATGACGTCGTAAACTCGATTGCGGCCGGGAGATAGAAAGAATGGTGATACGAGGCTCGCAACGCGGAAGAATTAGCCTGGTCTAACGATGGAGTAAATCACCTGCAGGATTCTATACTCTTTAGTGCGCAGATAAAATTTAGAAGACTTAAATCAACGATTTATATGGGAAAGGCATTCGTTAGGCGATACGATAAAATTTATTTGATGTAAATCATTTTTAGTGGCTATTTTAGATCATAAAGCTTAATTTGATTACGTTGAGCTGGACATACTTGACTTTATACGATCGTTGTGGGTTCAAAATCTTCGTAACAAGCTTTTTTTCTGACAAAACACTCCTTTCCCCACTTTCCGCCCGAATTCAAGAAAAGAACGAAACATACATATATTTGTATTATTAACGCCTGTCGTGGTGCAGATGCACAAGCGTGCAACTGTAAACGCGTCAGGTTGTGAGTTCGATTCCCACTCTAGGAAATATTAGTATTTTCATTTCCTGGGTTTGGTAACAAGGCATAGCGTGGCATTGAGTTCCGCCACTCAGCACGCAATGCCTCAATTCAGCGGAAAGTGGGGAACGGAATTATTGTACGAGAACGGAGTGACTTAACACTAGGTTCTCAGGTTCCCTCTGCCTACCCTGCTATATGCGGGATACAGCGTGAAGTTAAAAAAAAACATTTATTTATTTTATAATTCAATTAATCTAGCCAATTAAGTCAAATAACAATTATTTTTTACATTTTCCAAAAAATAGTTTTCTTAGTTTGTGAATAGCAATAGACTAAAATAATAAAATACAATTTAAGTAATTCTAGGATTTGAAGTAGTAACTTCCGCTAATAAACAATGTCAATACTACGCCATAAGGGTGCAAAAAGATTTTTAACACCATCGTTTTATGAATCCTTTAATTATTCCCCTCTGTTCGGAGGCAGGTTTCATTTGAATAACAATGAGCTGACCGCGGATATGGCGGAAAAACGAAAGATTGACACGCGCTTTGCTACTGTTTCACACTTACCCTCTCAATACAACATAGATCTTATCTTAAGGCGATAAAGGTTAAAATGCATTGATGAATGTATATATGGCATATGGTCAGATTTTCTATTATCATTAACTTAACATGGTTTTATGAAATTATTGAATGGTGAGTAATTTTATTACGGTTATGTCCATTTCAAGTATTTGTTTGTTATTTCTGTAAAAATGTACGCCATTATTATGTTATTTGGTAATATATGATTAAACTTTTAAATTTCGTTTCTATTTCAGGGTAAAATCTACTTTTATTGCAAAGTTTTAAGTACATCGATTGGGCGAGACAAACAGTCTAATTACCGCTGGGTTTTAGTGGGTAGTATCGGAATAACCGGTGAGCCCCACAGTACCATTCGTCCGCATGGCAATCTTTCTGCTTTGTGTACGACGGTCTGCGTAAACAGCATTTCCCAGCGTCACAAAAAAAAAGACAAACAGTATAACAGTACGTAATTTTTAAGCGGTGAACAAAAGTAACAATATGGAGCTTTTATAGGAAGCTTACATATTTCAATATCTACATATGTATTAAAATAATCAAAACAATCGAAATCGTCTAGCAAAAATATATTACACGAAATTAAAAGTACTAGAGTTCCTGTTGACGCGTTAACAACGCGTTGTGTATCAATGTATATGTCACTTTATATAAACATGCATGTCAAACCATGGTAATGTGTGTAACATTTATTTTATATATCTTTTATGCAATATTTTAAAAAGATATTATTGTGTCCTTCGCTATATAAGCTATAGGTGTACCAAGTTTCATTTTCCTCCGTCAACTTAATTTTCGTAAAAAGGGATCCAAAGTTTTTCCTTCACATAGATAATATAACATATTATACGTACATATATGTATAAGACAAAGCATGTGCACTTTCCGCCCTAGTTTTAATCGCACTAGCACATACGCCCCGAGCGGTTTTTTGATGAATGAACACATCACACAGAGAAGCGTTGAGTGACGAGTGAGCGATACAAAGATCTTTGCACTTTGACATTTCGCGATTTAATCACGTACAAGAGTGTTCTAGAGGGCGTCAGCGCGTGCTTGACACCGATGATTCCTCTCGACGGTGTCACTTCTACTGTATCGGCCCCGATTACTACCGTGCTTTTAAAGCTTTTAACGGGGATATTAAGCTGCCTTTTTGGGTCAAATGACTTGAGATTCAGCAGGGTTTAAGTGTTGTGGAAAATTAAATATGATTTTTATCGTAAATTTTTGTTTTTTAAGATTTTGTTGATAATGTTAAGTTAGTGGGACCATTGTGGCGCAATAGGTAGGGTATTACTCTAAGCGTGATAGTTGTGGATGTGATATCTACTGGAGAAATAATTTAGAAAAGTCTTTTTGTTTTATGGTAAGGAGAAACGCGGTTAAGTCCCGCTACTCAATACAGTCTCGAAGTGGGGCGGAAAATGTACGAGATAAAGCGTGAAGTTAAATAAAATGATAATTCAATTATATAATAAGTGGTATAATCTAAGTTCTTAGAATGCAATAAAACTAATACGAGAGTTTATGATAAACTGCTATAAAATAGAATATTTCCATAAATTATGTCGTAAATATGATTCTTTGAAATCTTTCCAAGTAAATTGCATATATCCGATGATGTCTAAAAATTTTTGATAAACATTAATATTTTTTTTAACTTCAAGCTATATCGCGCATATAGCAGGGTAGGCAGAGGGAACCTGAGAACCTAGTGTTAAGACACTCCGTTCTCTTTCAACAAATCCGTTCCCCACTTTCCGCCAGATTGAGGATTGAATTATTAATATGGACTTTGTAATATATTATTGAAACAACGCTATTCAAAATAATATCTAATATCCACCTAAAAAAGTCTAATATTTTTTCTTGTCAAGTTTTTCCTTACTTCACGTAATACCTGAAAAGCGTGAAAATGAAAGAGGCTTTTTATACCATCCACATTCGCTGTTACAAGGCATTACGTACTTACTGGCATACAATCTAGCAGACAGTAATGGACGTGCACTCGTACAGCTAAACTTAGTTTTTAGATGAGCCACTGTACATGAAACGGGAGGACGGCTGTCCGAGTTTGAAACTAACGCGCGATGTAGGGATGTCGATTGTAGCAACGTACTGTTTGTTTCACTGCAATCTGTATCTCTTTTAAAAGATAATGACAACATGTTATGTTGAAATTATGTTGTTATTTTAATTATGTTTTGCTTTTTAACTAATACTTGAAGTATGAAATGCGTTTGAGAGGAGAAAACTGCTGAAAGATTTGTTTAATTTGACCATAGCATAAGTATCGAGTATTCTATATGTTGTTTTATACTAATTATTCTATGAATAAAATCATTTGTTATAATTGAATCGGTGAGTGCAGAAACAACGTAAGTCCGGATTTTCAAATTTTGAAGAAGGGAGAAAAAAGTGTATAACTTGCCTTTCTAAGCTAGTTTAAATCGATTACGATTTTTTGAATATTTTATGACTTACGTTGTTTCTGCACTCACCGATTCAATTGTCAAATAACTGAATAACTCCTGCTTATTCCGACGTATATTTCATAAAATTTAACGCTGCAATTCTACCAATTAGATCTATGTAACATCTAGTAAGATATTTGTAACATCTAGTAATGTTATGGAATTATTATGAGAATTTTATATAAATACGTTGTTAGTTGTGGCAAAACCTAGACGTTTGACTCAGCATATTCATTTTTATAACTTTATGTAAGATTTTAATCGAAATCGACTATATTTAGACAAAAAAGTCGACACAAAAAGTAAATTTACTTGTATGTAGTAGCAAAAATCATCAACCCTAAGGCTAGCAGGGTGAAATAAAGCCCGCCTACACGACGAATGGAGTGAAAAAATCCCAGTTCAAAAAGCCACGGTACACGATCGCAAAAAGTCCACCCATTGTCGTACTGATATATGTATGGTTTCACAGACTATAAAGGGTTTTGTTTTCTTTTATACCGCTCTTTGCGATTATGACCTAGCCTAGTGTTGTTTACGTTGACTGGTCAAAGTACTCGCTCTCTTTCCTTTTACAGCTTTTTTGTGATTCAAATATTTAATGTATGTTTTTTTGTGCAAAAATCACCGAAATATATTATTTCAATATAACAAGCTATAGTGGGTACAGGGTTTTTTTTCTGGCTATATAAGTACGCGATAGCATTAATAGGGTTAAACATCTTCTTAAGGGATCGTATATGATGAAAATTGTAATAAAAAACCTAGACTAGTGCCTAGAAAAATGAGGGCGTGATTTTGCCATCCAACATGCATTTCTCTTAAAAGAATTAAAAGCAATTTTCAGAGTGAAAAAAAAAATATCTTCTGCGAAATTTCATCATGATGCACATAAAGTTATGCATACATTATATTTAGAAAGAGAACCAGAACCTATTTATGACATTTAAATTTGAGATGAAATTGTAACGCTTACAAATACTAATCTTCTTTGTGGCAAAGCTGATGTAAGCATTGATAATAATCGACGGCTTGTTTAGGACGAGGGACGGCACAAAGCCGAGGGCCGCTAAAAATGTGACTCTTTTGTTAAGCGCATGTCGAAACACGACACTGGCTTAATTATTAGAACCACGATTCAACGGCTGTCATAGAGATTATGTTATTTTATTTTTTTTTTTTTTTATTGATAACGGACGGCAAACGAGCAGAAGGACCACCTGATGGTAAGTGGTTACCTTCGCCCATAGACATCAACAACACCAGAGATGTTGTAGATGCGTTGCCAACCTAGAGGATACTGATGGAAGGGGGGACAATGTAGTAGTCCACTATCAGAACCACCACATTTTGGGGAAAGGATGGGTGGGAAAGGGGAAAATCTGGCTTACATGCCATCGAACCGGAACACATCATAAGATATTTGGCGGTTCGTCTTTGACATGATAGTGGTCGCGAGCCAGTCGGAGGACGAACCTCCTACCACCAACAAAAAATGTTAGTTGTGTTGCTTATTTTTTAAATATATTTTTCATGTATTTATCTATATATATGTGAGAATATGTGAATTTGAGTTTTCATAGTGAAAGTAGTTCTAGAAATTTAAACAAATTATATAGATGCTACTCCAGTATGGATTCTGATATCTAAAAGAAAGTATGATACCTTCTTGCATTTTGCAGAGGATTTTCAGAAAATGGAGAAGATAACTTTGTTGGAGTTAAAAGAAATGATATGGAAATACATGTTTCAAAAATATGCATGTACGTTGTGAATTAATACCGTGTTTTAATTTGTTTTTCTAGTTGTTGGTAATAATAATCGTCTCATAGGCAAATCGTATTCAGTACGTAACCTATAAGATTTATTAAATGTCTCTCAATATCCAATAATATTATAAACTTTAATAAAGTATGTAAAATATCAAGCAATACAGAGTCAAAGACACAAAGAGCGTGGGCACGGTAGCGTGAAAACAGAAATAAAAATGAAAATGCCGTCGCCCCCACATTACACGTAGTCAGCACTTTTGGTGAAAACCTAATTTGACGGGCCGATTAACACGCTAAAAGGACGTGATTGATTCTCAGCCCCCTATTATTGTGTTATCAGAAAAATCAGTTTTGAACGTTATATGAATTTATTATTTTATTTACTATATGTATTGTATTTTAAAAACGCATGTTGCTCCGTGGTACCGCTTTTGACTGAAAACACCACTGGTAAAATTCCTTTTTACCGTTCTGGTAAGATAAAGCAGCGATGTTGAGTTCCTTCACTCAACACGCAAAATCTCGATTCCAAGCAGAAAGTGGAGAACGGAGTGTCTTGGCACTCGGGTGTCTCTAAATACTCTGTAATATCTCTCGATAAACAGCGTGAAGCTGTACTTATTTGAAATGTGTCTCACACAGTAGTTTTAAATTTTCATTTCTACGAGATTCAGCAAGTTTTAGAGTACAATTTTAATTATTTTTATTTTTTTTATTTTTTTATTATTTTTTAACCTCACGCTGTCTCCCGCATATAGCAGGGTAGGCAGAGGGAACCAGAGAACCTAGTGTTAAGACACTCCGTTCTCTTACAACAATTCTGTTCCCCACTTTCCGCCGAATTGAGGAATTGCTATTTTAATGAATACTCTATTATAGATTTATAGCATGCGGTTTTATCATATTCGTTCACTCTCAAAAAAAAGACGAAAAAAATATAGAAATTATTCCACATTTAACTAAAAAAATCTTTCAAGAAACTTTAAACGTAAACCCAAAGTGGCAATAACATATGACGTCACGACATGAACAGTTGCAATTTACGCTCAGAATGCTTTAGTCGTGCTCAGCGTCCATTGTGCTCTATTCGGGCCTTAGTTAATTGTTTTTAATTCGCCAGTACTGTATTCTCTTTAATTACGCCCACGGCGCCCGCTAATAGCATCGTGAATATATGCGCGTATCACGTTCTGTGGACTGGGCTGGTACACTCGTGCGCATGTATCGATTGCTTAACTGGACCTATTGTCTTTTATGTGCCTTTACTGTAATGTTGTTGTTTGAATTGTCTTATATTTCAGTATTTTTGGTTAATGTTGTTGAGTGGAGTGTTTGGTTACACGTTATATTTTTTGTAGATGAGGAAATATTGTTAAGATATTTTAATTTTCATATTTCGTTCGAATTCAAGACATTACATATTGAGTGGCGAAACTCAACGCCGCGATTTTTTATATGAGGGGAATGTAAATTACATATGATTATTAGCCCGAACTGGAATCAAATCCAAAATCGATCGCGGTTACATACACACGCTGTACCTCCATGCTGTGATGGCCTCATATTTTTTATACTTAGTTGACTATTCGATATTACTTATACATCATAAATAAACTTCTTTTGCGCTAAAATACTACTAGTTTTTAAGGTTTGGAATTTAAATTTATATCTTTGTATACCTATAAATTAAAAAAAATATATATACCCCTGGTCGGATTTGAATGAACAACCACCATGGTTAAAATTGCGTACATTATTAAATATTTATACAACAATTATTTAAATACTAAAACTTTTATATTATGGATGTGATTGTATTTATCCTGTGTAGAGTCGGCGCAGGCGGTGTGTCGCCCTCATTTGGTTAATTCAACAGATCCACAATTAAACGGCACAAAAGAAAAACTTCGAGCAAACGGGAAATCACGACTCCCTCAAATTAACGATTCGAACAACTTTTTAATGAGCTTTTTAACGAAATTGTGCTTTAAACATGCACTGTTGGATTCACGGAAGATCTTTGTAATGAGAAATACGCACTTATCTGTTGAATTATATTATACAATGATGTTTCAGTATATTAATTATATTATTATTAAAATTTGGGGATTATGTTGAAATGCCTTAAATACAGTGTAAATACTGTCAATATACACTACAAGTTTGATAACGTAGTATCACTACGTTATAGCAAATATCATTACAATATTTCTGCCTACCCGTTAAAAAGCAGGAAACACATAACGAAAAAGATCTATAAATATTATATTAGATTTTTGTCCTTATATTTAGGTAAAATTATACAAAATAAAGTATAGCCTGTATGTTATTTTGATTCATTAGCTATATTATTTTATAGTTTCATCTAAACCTGTTCAGTATTAACAAATATTCATTGTCCAGGAAAAGACAAAATCAAAGACAAGATATGTATGCTCAGCAGGCATGGGCGGTCGAAATTAGGTGTGTACGTTCCTGAGTCTAGGGATTATTAACTTAGAATATTTAGAAATCTTAACTGTTATTAGAAAATAGGAGTTTTTACCATTTACAATCGACTCGAAAATTATATACCGGCTTGTGTATTGTAATCAGAAGATTTCATGCTAGTACATTTGTTTTCTTCTATTGCCTAATATAGAAATATTATAAAAAAAATATTAAATAATAGTAATCCGACGCCAATATTATACAATTGTATACAAAATCTGAACGAATTAACCGACGAGTGGATGTTTTGTAACCCTAATCTGCGATTGCCTAAACAACAAACCGAAGATAAAGCGTGGTGCGTACAACGTAACCCTAATTTGTAGGGGTGTCGCCCCTGTCGGTGTCGCGACGTAGTATCTTTTGGTTTAACAATGTTAGCCAAAGTCATAATTGAAATTTTATATTATTTTCCAAAATTATTTCGATATTTTCATTTTTTAATCATAAATTGAAGATTTGAGTTATTTGTGGATATTACTAGTATAGAAAATATTTTGATATATAGTGTTTTGTCTTCATGTGGGAGATCCATATCATAAGAAATTTATAGGACTTTACTTTGAATTCGATAATTCCATTACTCAGATTAAAGCCATAAAGATTTTGTTTTGCGTCGGTTGACATAACTAATATCGGGTATAAAAAAATATTTTGAAATATGTTCCTAGGAAGAGAATTGCATCTAAAACACCGAATATATTCGTAGACACGTCTTAATTGTGCCATCAATTTTTACAACAATAAATAATATAAATAAATAATATTTTGGATCATCTTATCGAATACTTTCATTGAACGAATCTATCATTCATTTCACATATTAAGATCACACAATAAAGTCCATTATTACATATAATGAACAAGTATCCCTCGTGACTTGTGTACTTCCGAACTAAAATTACAGTTCAAATATGAAATAACTAGTTTAAAAATCAAACAAAGCTGTGACACAGTAATATATACCCACAACAAAATGTCCCAAAACCAATATTCAGTAATTCAACCCTCAACACGCGTCACCAACATATTATTTTATGTCCTAAATAATTACAGTCCTTCTCATATAATTTGTGTAGCACCTCTAATTGTCATATTATAGATGCTATTATAGAATGAATAGAAATTATTGAGTAGAAATAACGGTTGTGATTTTATGAAGTAATTTAAAGGGTTAAAATGTTTAGATGACAGATGTGATTGGTATTATGAGGTTGGTTTACGATCTTAGTTTAATGGACTAATATTTTAGTGTCAAAGGACGTAATTTTAATTGAAAAATGGGAAATTAATTTTATTTTATATGTGATTATGATTAAACGACCTATTGGCGTAGTTGGAATGTACTGTATTGTACATGGTGTCAGGTTCAAATCTCAGTTGCGGCATTATTTTTTTTAATGTAGATATTTCTTAGATTTGGAAAAATAAAATGGGTCAGTAAACATTTTATTTAAGTTACGTTAATCCTGGTAGAATAGACAGAACGGAGTGCTGAACACTACGGTCCCATCATATTTCGTTCGCTGCTACCACTTCAGTCGTGTTGTTATGCATGGGCCTTCATGTATGGGATCCTAATGTGGTTATGGGGGTCTTATGGTTTATTTCTTTAACAAAATAATATTATGCTCATATTTTTAAATGTCGCGCCTTAATCAAAATGTGGGCGAATAAAGAGTGTTAGATATTTGCACCACCATTCTCTAAAAATTCAGCAAAAATCCACATACAGTAACAATATTGCAATAATGAACGCGTATCGAATTCCTTCAAAATGTCACACTGAAGGGTGACGAGTGACAACGAAATTAATTAATTCCTTGTATCAGTGTGAATGCTGAATATTCATGTGGTCACAGCTCGTTAGGTCGTTGGTCAGTATCAACAAGAGGGTTCGGGGTGCTACTGCTGTATCAATACCTCATATGCATATGAAAATGGAGGTTGAGACAGACGGACTCTTTTTCTATATTCTTATTTTTAATATATTTATATGACGAGATTTTAGCCATAAGTTACTTTATTTACTATTTTTAGCTTATTAGAGACGGTACGTGGAAGATGGTGAAATTTATGTTATAAATTAAAATGAACCTGGAGTAAATATTATAATTTAAAATAAAATTTTAAAAAAGTCTATCAGTATGGACCCATCATATAAGAATATAATATTCCTAAGTTATTATATGTTCCTTACTTTTGAGTGTATTTTAGTCATGATTTTAAAATGGACGAAAAATGTAGAAAGAAGGAACTTATCACTAGTTTCTTCTGCATACCTTGGAAATAAAGGAGAATGTATAAAGGTAAAAATGAGACATATTTTATTTTAAGGAAAATAATACAAATAAACCTCCCCGAGAGTAATTGGAACCCACAACGATTCACACGTTCCCAGTCCCTGTACTGCACTGCCCCACTGCGCCATGGTGGTTTTTTAAGATTGATGATATTTTTAAACAACCATAACTTATAATAACAAGAAAATGTCTCCCGATCTTTCAATCTCCCTTTACTAATGAGCAAATAGACGGACCACATCAAACACGACATATCTATCTGTATATATGTATGTATCAACAATTTACTTATTTGCGATGTATAGACGATGCCATTTAATTTTGAGTAAATATTTGTGCTTCACAAAATATCTAACGAATTCAAACTTATATATGGATATTTAGTTAAGAATTTTTCTATTTATAGAAAGCGTTTTTCTTTTATAAGCCTTAACTGGATTTTTATATCTAAATTTGTTATTTTTATCATTTATTAGGCCATCATGGCACAGTGCAAACTCATCTAATTGTAAGCGCAATTGATTGCCAGTTCGATCTCCACTCAGGAGACTGATGATATTTAAATTATTTTCATTTCTACATTCTGGTAGAATAAAACCGGACTTGAGTTTCAAAGCTTAACACGAAATGATTCGAATTGGGGGGAAAGCGGTGAACGGAGTGTAATGACACCAGGTTGTCTCTCACGTATATTATACAGACGACTATATTATAGCAAGTCTTTAAATTTATTTAAGCAATAATAACAGTAGAGAAGAGTTGAATGGATCTGATGGTTACGCGTTCGATTCTTATGCGAATATTCTAATTTAAATTGTAATCAAACGGCCTATACTGATGGCTTTTTTTAAACAAAAAAATGTACTAACTTAGCGAGTATATGGAAATTTAAATAGAAAATAAAGAACGAGAGAGTTTTCCAAAGAAGAATGGTATAATTACTTTGTCATAACAATATTAGAATGCAAATTACGATTTTATGAATACGTTTCGAGACGGCAAGTGTTTAATATTTCTCTTATCCGCCTTATAAGTCAACTCAGATAACCTAATCTGTCTGTGGTAAGTATATTTTGTATACATTGAATGCTATTTTACTCTCTTAAATGAATTATATAGTTATCTTGAAGAAAATCATTATTTTTTTATAGTTACTGGAAATAATTTTTTTTAAGTTTTGGATGATTTAAAATTTACCATTTTTCATTTTAAGAAAAGCACATAGAAATATTTTTTATCTTCAGATGTCGTTAATTGATTTTTGTAGCTTCTCCCTTTTTTCTGTATAGTTCGGTAAGTCAGAGAGAGAACCTAGTGTCAACACGCTACGTTCTTCAAGTGCCCAATTCGAAATTGCGTAGTGGGGAAATTCAACGTCGCACTCTCTCTGTTCAGCTGTCTCTTGTCAGAGTGAAGAAATGGAAATAATAAAAATGACCATTCTCTCGAACTATTCTAAAACCGTAACTTTATTATTATAAATAATATACCAATAATTTAAACTTTCTATCCAAAACAGACAACCTAAAGTTATACGATACTATATAATTATAAGCTGTCATCCCCCGACAGTTGGACAAACACCCCCGCAGGGTGACGTCTTTTTATCGGCGAGGGACCGCAAATTTCTATTTGCATATCAGTGCACTCATAAATCTCTGTTTCACTTATTAGCCCCTTTTGTAGCAGGGTCGGTTACAGGGTTAGGTCGATGTAGATATCTATATAAGTATATGATGGTACTATAAAATTATTTAGGTTGGATTATTTGTTTGTATATTGAGATATTTTAATTAAAATTTGTTAATACATTTGTAGTTAAAGATATTAATGACTTATGTGTATTAAAAATATATTCCTGATAATTTAAATAATTATCAGGAATATCTTTTTTAAATTAAGTTTATTATTAAACTTAATCTTCTATCTTAATATATTATTTTAAAGGCATGATAATAAATTATAAAATTATTTAAAAAAAACAGCCTACTACTACTTATACAACTACAATTACAAAAATGTATGTTGCGACGTTGAAAAGCGAAACGCAATATGAAAAAAAAATGTTAATACAAAAAAAATTTTTGTTTCTTCTAAAATTAACATATTTTGAATTTAAAAAATAAAGAAGTAATAAATAAATACATGAAATTGTTAAAATTAAAAAAAAACAACTTACATGTTATGACAGAACAGATTATCCCACGAAGACGTTAGTAGGTGCATTGTTAGGTGACCTAGTTACTATGGGTGAAGTGCTCAGAACAGAAAAATGGTTAGTTATGTTTTAATGAACCGACACCAAAAGTGACCGACACCAAAAGTGACAGACACCAAAAATGACCGACACCATAAGTAACCAACACGAAAAGTGACTTGTTGTTATAAACGAAAAACATTTTTTAAACGTAATAAAATTTCTGATGATATTAGAAAGAAAAAATATAATGTTTAAAAAAAAAGTTATAATTTATTAACTAATAATAAAAAAAAACAAATAAAAATCAAGCTAAAAGAAATTAATTCATGCCCAAAGCTGGAAAAATTCATGCACAAACAAAACATGCTATCAACAAAATAAATTAAATATAAAAAGAAACAAAAAGTAAAGAATATATTCTCTTTTTCACAAGAAAAAAAAATGCAATAAAATAAATAAGATAATAATAACTATTTCAAAACAAAATATAGTTTTAGTAAAGAAGTTATGTAGTAAACGTAGCCATAGATAATAGAAATACTACATTAAATGTATTTTCATTTCCTGGGTTTGGTAACAAGGCAATACACGGCGTTGAGTTCCGCCACTCAACACGCAATTGGTGGAAAGTGAACGTGAACGGAATTGTTGTAAGAGAACGGAGTGTCTTAACACTAGGTTCTCAGGTTCCCTCCAGGTTCCTCAGGCTTTCCAGGTGAAAAAAAAACGTAGCCATAGAGAATAGAAATACTACATTATATGTACCAATTTTTTTTTTTTACACACAACCTTTTTAATAATAAATTTCTTTTGTCATATCATACATTCTATAAGTCCTGTTAAAGAATAAACATTTTTAGGCTGTCTATTATTTTTTATAGTATTTTCGTCCTCATGTTTGTATGTATCATGTTCATTTTACATACATATATCACATAACTCCGCCCTCTACGCCGCCTACGCTGTGTTCAATTTATCAATTCAAAATCTAGGTTTCTGGGAAAATAAAACATATAATAATAAAGCCTTTCTACGAATTTATAAGATAACAGACACAGCTTTACAGTTTTTTTTTAATTAAATCAAATATAGATAATAAATGTAACAACGGAAGTGAAATTATTATTTATATATAACAGTTTCCCTTGGTTAGTTCCAAATCGGGTAAAAATAATAAACGAAAAAAGAACTACTAAAACTACCTCCCTAAAACATTTCAAAAAGACGATCGGTCACTTAATACGTCACATACTATATCTATTACGGGCAGCATCTTATTCCATTGACCGCCCCACGTTTCATACTTAATAATATTTCTAGCAATTGGTGCCAGACTGCGAGACACTTTCAGGAATAAAACAACGTGGTCAAGAAGCAAGGAGCTTACAATATACCAATATAAGATGACCTACTATTATATATGGAGTCACAGTTCATATTCCAACACGTGGGGATCAATATGTATTGGCGGACCGTGCAAAGTTTCTTTGGATCAAAATTAAAAGAATTTCAACCTTATTTGCTTGCAATAAGAGTTGCCTTGTTTGTATAAATGTTGCAAAGGACTAATGTATATCAATTTCAGCAATGGCCTGGGCGACATCGGGGCGAACGTGACGGGAATGCTCGGAGGAACATTTTATTGTTATTGAGTGACCGCGAACTGCGCATATGAACGCGTGCAAATTGATAAGTTGTTAAATTTATTAAGAAATCATGGAAGCTCTTCATGTTTATCTATTATTTAATATTTGATTATTAATCTAAAATTATTTTGCTTTAGAATAATCTAAATATAAGAAAGCAGAATATATTCTACGTATTGAAATAAAAAGATTTCATTATGTAACATTTATTTTATTGTGAATCAATAAAATAAATTAACATTTAATAAATTAAATAAATAAAACAGTGTACAACTTCCTACAATAAAGCAACCATTGCTTTAATTTAGCAATAAAAAAGAAAAGTTACCAAAATAGTATGTTGGCAACACCTCATTTCCCGCGTTTCATACAAGGGGCGTTTAGAATCATAAATCTTTGGCGGGAAACGTTTTTTGTTCGATGAAATTCCTGTGTTTTTCACTATTTTTTATTGTAGATTAATATATGTGGGGACATTTAAAGACTGTTTATATTTTTTTATTATTGTTTATGGATGTGGTAATGGAGATTTCTTGTTGTAAAACACAAGTAACATGGTTATTAAAAATGTGTTAAAATGCTGTAAGAAATATATATTTTCTGTTCGTTATAAATATTAATATTATATTAGTTTCTAGGTTCTCAGGTTCCCTCTGCCTACCCTGCTATATGTGGGATACAGCGTGAAGTTAAAAAAAATAATAATAATTAGCTTTAATGTCATTTTTAAAGTTATCTTTATAAAATTCTTTATTGACAAAACTTTGTGATTATATATTAATTTCAAGGAATAAAAAGTTTTTAAGCTTTTTACCTTAATTCAATTTATTTACTACAATGGTGTATTGTAATGATTTAATTCATCACATACTTATTCAAATTACCTTTTTTTGTGTCACTTATTCGTAAATAAACATTTATGTATGTATGTATATATATATATATATATATATATTATTTTTCCATCATGTTTAGGTATTAAGGAAAATATATTTTTATGTCATTTTGTATCTGTCATATTTATTCAGCTATAATGACTGTCTATATATATTTTATTGAAATATATGCTTTTCCTTTGTCTTGTAAAAAACCTACTAAATCTTCCATTTTCCCCAAAGGATGGAGATAAATGGTTGGCCCTGGGCGGTAGTTCTTTATTCATTCCGGGGTTGGGACGAATAAATCAGGCCATTTCACGTCAATAGCACTAGTGGTCATGTTGGCCAAATTATTTGAAGTAGTTCTGAACGTAATCGAGGAGGAAAATTGGATCGTAGCAGTACTTTTTAAAAAAATGATATTTTTAAAGCCATTGTTTTACTTTTATAAAATACTATTATGATCAATAATTATATTTAAGAATTTTTATTTTCACACTAAATACTTATTGTTATAGTAAGTTTCAATCCACATTACACAAAATAAGTGTCTATGCTTTTTTTTTAGGTTTTTTGTAGACCCGCGTGTTCTTCTAGACGTGTTTATCAATTTTTGCGTGTAAAAGTAAAAAATATCTATCTAATTTTTTGAACTTTGGCATAAATAATGTTAGTAGAATTGTATGGATCATTAAAATTAATTGAATATTTAAATATGTACATATATACATACATAGCTTCACGCTGTATCCCGCATATAGCTGGGGAGGCAGAGGGAACCTAGGGTTAAGACACTCCGTTCCTCACTTTCCACCGAATTGAGGCATTGCGTGCTGAGTGGCGGACCTCAACGCCGCGGCTTGTTACCAAACCCAGGAAATGGAAAATTCCATTACCTGGAATGGGAATCGAATCCACAACCTGTCGCGTTTACAGTCGCTCGCTTGTGCCTTTGCGCCACGACGAGGTTATATGTTAATATATAATATATACATACATATATTATCAAATCAAAATGTATGTTTATTTTAAGTAAAATGACTGAAAATGAATGAATGATTTTGTGACAGTAGGTACACTAGTACAATCTACCTCATAGTATAAAGCACAACATAATGATACTGCGATTCACAATCAATTACAAATTTCTATTTTGTGACTATAATTTATATTCTTACTAAGAGTGTATATGTAATAATTCAACTTTTGAGTTGCCTCCGAGATATTTGTACTTTACTGGCTGCCCGATACGGTACGGTCAGCAAACTAATTTTAGGAATAAATATATTATAAATAAATAAAAAATATATGAATGCTATATGCATTTTAAAATTAATTGAATTTTTAAAGTGATCAATTAATATTATTTGCACAAATATATGTACCATAAACAATATTTTATTTTTGAAATTCACTGTTTCTATTATGAATTGAAATGGTTTTGGATTGTGTAATGTATTTTTTTGTTGACTCTAATATTTAATAAACACATCAGCAATCTATGCATCAGATACCGATCGGACATTATAATAATTTACATTTGAATAAACAAGCAATGAAACTCGACCCGGTTTGAACGGTAAAGGTATTTAATACGTCGTTATTCACGCTAATAATATAAATTCGAAAGTGTTTGTCTTTCATTTAAGGAGACAAACTTGTATTTTTTGTAGAAAAAAATTGTGAAATTGTGAAACAAAATATTTTAGTCAATATACTTTAAGTATGAAAGTACAACTTCTGATGTTGTATTTATTTATTCTTATTATATTATTAATATAGGAAACAACATAGTTCCGGTTCTTTCTACGGAAATAATGCCGGCAGGGGAGTATGATATTTGGCATAGGTCAAATTTACATACATACCCTCACGCTGTATCCCGCATATAGCAGGGTAGGCAGAGGGAACCTAGCGTTAAGACACTCCGTTCCCCACTTTCCGCCGAATTGAGGCTTTGCATGCGGAGTGGCGGAACTCAACGCCGCCGTAGGTAAAATTTAAATGGTTAAATGCAGAAAGCTAATATTTTTCATAATAACACATTACAAATGCATAAAATTAATATTGTGACATACAGTTGTGACATAATATGCAAGGCCCAACGCACAGTTCATGCGTCAACAGAATCAATAGTTTCATTTATATTTATTTATATCTGGAAGTATTTGAAAATTAAGTACCTAAGCACATAGTATATTCAATTATTTTATTTCATTGTCTCAACTCCCAGATTATAATTCGCAAGTAACAACAAGTAAAGTAAAATACTTTAAAAACTATATTACAGTTCCTATTTTATTTCCATGAAAACTAATAATATAACGCCTGTCGTGTCGCAGAGGCACAAACGTGTGACTCTAAACGCGACAGGTTGTGGGTTCGATTCTCACTCCAGGAAATAGTATTTTTCATTTTCCTGGGTATGGCAACAAGCAGCCGCCACTCAGCACGCTGCCTCAATTCAGCGGAAAGTGAGGAACGGAGTGTCTTAACACTAGGTTCCCTCTGCCTACCCTGCTATCTGCGGGATACAGCGTGAAGCTATGTATGTACTAATAATATATTTATATATAGTTTCGTAAATACATTGATTAACATTTCTCTTAATCAGGTCTGTGATGATTCTATGTACTAACGAGAATATTACCATTATTAGTTAAGATGTCAACAACTTTCAACTACATTTAACTGTATTGCCATAAAATTTGTTTTATTAATGACTAGAAATTAGTAACGTCGACACCTATTCGATTAAAACGAATGAAATTAGTCAAATCGATTTCGATACGGACATATTAATTATGAAATAATTTTAGATTAGCTTTATATTAGCATGTTATTTTATATAGTTAACAAATGTCAAATTCAAATAAATCGATATGAGAGTGGCGCTGGGTGTTGATTTGATGACTTAAGCTAATTAATTATAATTCTTGTTTTATATATATTTGTATATCCCTAATGACATGGTTAAGTTACAGCGAGTGACGGTTGTGATTAATGACACTGTGTTGATATATTTTTGTTGATGAAAGGAGATTAAAATTTTACGAGAGCACGAATTGCTTGCTTTGTTTGCGCAAACTATAAAAAGTGAATGAAAATATCGATTTTTTATGAGTTTCTGGGAATCCTTTCTTACACTTACACTCCTTTGCAAAATCTTTACATGCCAAATTTCAGCTTTTTGCACCCAGGTAGTTTCTTTATATATAAATATATACTATAGACTTGGTGACTTTTATTTAACATCTATCGCAATTTATGGGATAAATCTATATATAATACGTGCAGCAAAAGCTTTGAAATTCCTTTTATGAAAATTACGCGGACAGAGGAGCATGAAACTTGGCACACTTATAGTTTATATAGAGAAGGAGAGCCGAATGCTAATGTATTTTTTAAAAATAATATAATAAAAGTATATTAAATTAATAAAATAAATATTACACACACTACCATGGTTTGACATCCATGTTTATATAAAGTGACATATACGTCACTACGCAATGCGTTATTAACGCATTTACGGGGACACTAGTATACGTTATTAGATCCATGAAGTCGAGTCATCATTCATTGATTGACTTCACTGATGTTGGGAGATGCATAAGGATAAGAAAATAATTATACTTTGAAATACATGACTGAATGATTGATAAACGGATATATTGACGTACGTAAATAATAGGTTTCCGTTGGTTTCTCATTAGTATAGAAGTCTTGAGACAAATAATTTGTTAGGTGGTAGGAGGTTCGTCCTCCGACTGGCTCGCGACCACTATCATGTCAAAGACGAACCGTCAAATATCTAATGATGTGTTCCGGTTCGATGGCATGTAAGCCAGATTTTCCCCTTTCCCACCCATCCTTTCCCCAAAATGTGGTGGTCCTGATAGTGGACTACTACATTGTCCCCCCTTCCATCAGTATCCTCTAGGTTGGCAACGCATCTACAACATCTCTGGTGTTGTAGATGTCTATGGGCGAAGGTAACCACTTACCATCAGGTGGTCCTTCTGCTCGTTTGCCGTCCGTTATCAATAAAAAAAAAAAAAAATATTAACAATAATTGTTTTATCGTGATAATAACGTTATTGTGGTACAGCTGGGACATATAACAGAACTAGATAGTAAAAAAAAACAGTGGAAGACACGTGACTATATAATAATTAAGACTTTACCAAAAGAAACACTAAAAAGTAAAACTGTTACAAATAACTCAAAAACTATATGTGATATTAAGTAAATTTAAATATGACCACATAAGAAGCAATAGCTATCATATAAAAAAAGGATCATCAAAATTGGTTCACCCAGTAAAGAGTATATGATAATACAATAAAAATACAGTGGAATTTAAATTCTCCTTCACTTTTGAAATCAGTCAAAAATACGAGAAAGATATCGCTAGATTGCGTACCCACTAAATCGTGAAAGGCGCTTGAATATATATATATATATATATAAAAATAATCTAAAAACAAATATTTTCACAAGAAAGCGTTTCCGCATATCAGTAGTAATGAAATGGGCCATTTTTCTCGATCATTTGAAGCAATCTATTAATCCGAGCTTTTTTACACTTCTGACCCCAAACCGCACAATAAATATTGCACACACTCTGCGTAAGTAAAACGTTTTGTGTGGTACAAGTTAGGAACTGTAGGATCGAATCCAGTAATTGGTCTTGTAAGTCATATATGTGACTTGGTAATATAAATACGTCTTCGTCATGAAATCTTTACTTTTAATATATTTTCATTATTCTATAATAGTTTTTATAAAGAGAAATTTATTTCTTGTACCCACTGTAATCTATTTGAATTTTAATAATTCGAAAAAAGAGGGGAACGGAAATATTGAAAGAGAATGGAGTGTCTTAACACTAGGTTCTCTGGTTCCCTCTGCCTACCCCGCTATATGCGGGATACAGCGTGAAGTTAAAAAAAAAGAAAAAAATGTTAAATTAAGTATAGTATAGTTTTATATTTCTAACGATAATTAAAACAATCACAATATATTTACTACTTTAAGTAAACTAATAATCAATACAAAACAATTTTTAGTAAAAAAAAAAAAATAATAAATTAAACGAGTTTCCGCTGTAGCTTATCATTTTAAGCTATTCTAACAAAAAGCGTGTGAAGGGTGCATAAAAAATAAGCTCTTAGTCGTAAGTGCGTTTTCACACTACACACAGTGGACTGCATCCATAAGAAATATAAAGAATAAATCACTATTCGGCACGGATTAAAGGAAATGTACGGCCACTACAATTTATAGGCTTTTATAATACCTTTTGTTTTTTTTTATTATAAAGAAGCTGCCTCTATTTTCCATAGATTAAGAAATATATGTTGAGTGAAGAAACTTGGTTGGGTGTCTTTTTTTTTTTTTTTTATTCGTGTAAAAGTGTTAAGGTTTTGCTTTATATATATTTTGTTTGTTAACGGTACTTCATAGTAGAAATCATAACGTATTTATATTTATAATTAGAAATCTAGTCTAAAGGTTTTTTATCCAGTACGTCGCTTACGTACTTCTCTACCTAATTTATAAGAATAATATTACTTATTATGAGGTCGCGACAGGTTGTAGGTTCAATTCCCACTCCAGGAAATGGAATTTTTCATTTCCTGGGTTTGGTAACAAGGCAAAGCGCGGCGTTGAGTTCCGCCCCTCAGCACGCAATTCCTCAATCTGGCGGAAAGTGGGGAACGGATTTGTTGAAAGAGAATGTGTAATTTTAGAAATAGTAAAACCTCTTTACACATACATATGTGATCTTCGTGATTGTATGTAAATTGTTATTAGATTAATAGTCTATGGTTTCTGTTCTTCGATAACTTGACATTTAAATGTAAACGTAATGGTACGATATAAGGTATTAAATATATCTTATATATGGGACGAGACTTTCACAAGGACCGTTCATTTCACATTATGTTCGGAGAGAAATGCTGCGTTTAACTTGAACTTCGGTAATGATTGTATATGATGCTAGATTTAATACAAAAGATGTAATATTTTGTTAAAATCTATATCTAAATACGTTAAGCAAAAACTTTGGATCCCTTTTTACGAAAATTATGCGGACGGAGGAGCATGAAATTTGGCACACTTATAGTTTATATAGAGAAGGAGGGCAAAATGCTAACATTTTTTTTTAAATAATGCATAGAAATTTTATTAAAATTAAGAAAAATAAATCTTACACACACTACCATGGTTTGACATCCATGTTTATATAAAGTGACATATATATTGCTAAAGACAACGCGTTGTTTACGCGTCAACGGGCACACTAGTATTAATAATTATAGTAAAATAACATATGTTCTATTATTTCTAAAACAACTTTTTAAATTTTAATTTAGATTATTGTATCTTAATTGAGTTTCGTATCAAATTGCGTGTTTTTTCTTCTTGCTGAGAAATACTAATGAAACGTCATTTCGTTTACTTTCGACTTAGCATTACGTTTTGGGTTTTTTGGATGGCAATAATAAAAGCTACACTTTAATTCATATGAGAGTAAGCTTATATATTTTTTCTACATATATATTTATTGGAGATTCAACGTAATCAAAAGTTGGAGACAGAAAATAAGCGTTTTGAAATTAAAAAAATATAAAAGTTCCTTATATGGATATAATTTCTTTATTTATTTATTTTGTACCCACAGATAATACATTATAGTAAAAGTATGATAAAATAACTTTATAGCTAAAACATGTAATGATGATGCCGGGTTTAATTGACTCGTTGTGAAATGCATAAGCGAAGGCCCTTACAAGCATTGTCTATAATATAAGCGATAGCGATTTTTGAGTTTTAATTATAATTGCATAAAAAATTAATATAATATAAAAAAATATGTGGAAAAACTTGACTACCAGTCAAGTTTTATATGAAGAATATGCGTGGCTGTCGACTTTGCTGATATACTAATTGAGGTATAAATAGATGCCAAGTTCTGTAGATAATCTTGAAATTTATTTGAAAATAAATGAATAAATTGAAGCTCAGGGTTTAATTGGGTTTGTTTTTTTTAGAACTTTAGAAGAGACTGTAATACAATATAAGAAATTCTAAAAACACTGAATATTTATTTGGTGGTAGGAGGTTCGTCCTCCGTCTGGCTCGCGACCACTATCATGTCAAAGACGAACCGCCAAATATCTTATGATGTGTTCCGGTTCGATGGCATGTAAGCCAGGTTTTCCCCTTTCCCACCCATCCTTTCCCCAAAATGTGGTGGTTCCGATAGCGGACTACTAAATTGTCCTCTCTTTCCATCTGTATCCTCTAGGTTGGCAACGCATCTAGTACATCTCTTGTGTTGTAGATGTTCATGGGCGAAGGTAACCACTTACCATCAGGCGGTCCTTCTGCTCGTTTGCCATCCGGTATCCATTAAAAAAAAAAAATAAATAAATATGACTTTAAATTTTGAATAGGAATTAATGAAATCAATCAAATGTTTCAAACGCTCACTCTCTATTAATTTAGTCGCTATTAATTTAGGTTTATAGTTATTTATAGATACTGGAAATTTTTACTTCGAAAGGTTCGAAAATGGGATATAATTATCACTTGCGTTTTGCAAACAAGTTCTTACAAAAGTTTTTGTAAGAAGAACGGAAAATATCAATCAAAGTTATCAATTAGTGTTATATTTAAATACAAACTGTATTAATTATAATAATGTATTTGAAACATTTAGATATTTTTTAACTTTTAGAAATACTACTATTGTATATTTCTAAAAATACTACGTAGGAAAGAAAATCGATTATGTTAATTTCTTCTTAAAGAATTTAAACGCTTAAAGCTCATTAACAGGACTTTATACCAAAATTCCTAGATACAGCACGCCCGCTGCTTCATGCCAGAAAGCAGACACAAATTTATAGGTAAAAGTTCGCGACCGAACAACCGGTCCGACCGCACCGGGTATAACAAAACAGCTTCTAATCCTTCCTTATACGATCCTTTCTCGAAAGATCCACACACTGTTATCGGATACTTTCTTAATTGTACTCCACGATCTTAGTCATGGTAATATTGACCTTATTACCTTACCATTAGGTTTTAATTCAATTAGATCGATTTTCTCGGCCTTGCCGCCGGTGAATCGCTCTCACCTTAGGTTCACGTGTGAACCTACATTAACCTGCTATGTAAAGTTGTCGTGTCAGGTGTATTTAGAGATTTCTATGTTGATGACTTTTTTAATTGGTTGTGTTAAGACGTCGAGTGTTCGATATGGTCGTGGGGCGTGGGGCATCTAATTCTTTAATATGGATTTATGACGGATACTCATATGGGCACGCCTTTTGTTTTGAGTATTCACTATTATTATTATAGTGACGCGATTCGAATTAATGTTTTGTTAATATATATTCTATTATACGGAATAAGGTAATAAATCTGCCACTCTGTATTGTTTTCCAATTTATATGTGGACGTATAATAAAATTATACTATCGGATTTATTAGATGGTGTAAGATGAATGTCATAAATTTATATAATTAATTTCTCTATTCTAATAAACGTAGACTCAGTTGAAGCTTGAAATACGCTTTGCCGTTATAAAAACGTGTATGTGTAATGAATTATTACAAAAATCTTGGCTTTCTTCACTCCTTCACGTTATACTTGGACATATATAGGGTGTCCCAAAATTAACGCAAGATTTGAATTAAATAGAAAATGCCATTTTAGTCTTTTAATAGCGAATGAATAATGAATATAATAGCAAATGGCGGCAAAGTCAAATCTTGCGTTAATTTTGGGACACCTTTATAAATTGTGCCAAATTTCGTACTTCTGCTCATAACTTTTAAAATATTTCCTTCCCGTATTAATACATAAATATTTTGAATTTATACATGGACGAATGAATATATACTGCACTTTGTAACTGTAGAAGCAATTTATTGTATATAATAAATAGCACGCCGCGAAACATATACGGTTGACATTGATTTACTCACATTGAGTGTGAATGAACGTTTAGAAGGGAGATAAACTTGATGCAACTTAGTACCAAGAGAAAGGGACCCATCTGCTATACACGTAATGTGCTAGTTCCCAATAATAGTGTTAATTTTAATAATTTTATATTTAGTAACATATGTATAAAAATAAATGGTTATATAGGGTGTTTTTTAAGCTTCGCTGTATCCTGCACATAGCAGGGTAGGCAAAGGGAATCCGAGAATCTAGTGTTAAGACACTCCCTTCTTTAAGATTTCCGTTCCTCACTTTCCGCCGAATTGAGGATATACCTGAGTGGCGGAATTCAACGCCGCGCTTTGCTTTGTTACCAGAGAGAAATGAAAATACAACATTTTTAAATTATTATAAAATATTTAATATTTTCATTTCCTGGAGTGGGAATCGAACCCACTACCTGTCGCGTTTACTCTCACGCTTGTACCTCTGTGCCACGATTGGCCTCTTATATGCTTCTATAGGCTGTTTCATTAATTTATTCTTGCTGGATTTATGCTTAAACTCACTAATATTATGACACGATAAGATTTATATAACTTTGTAATAAAACAACTATAAAAATGATACAAGGATTATATAAAAATGAAGAAAATGACGTTTTTAAAGATTTTTTTATCAGCTTCACGTTTTTTTCTCTCTCTTCGTTACCATGGCGGGGTGATGAAAATAATTTAAATATAATTATTATTATTCTCCCGGGGAACTGAATCCACAACCAGTCTACGATGGTTTTGATAAAGAAATTTCATTAATCTTAATTGTAATAAAAAGTCATAAAAAGCACGCCTGTCGTGACGCAGAAGCACAAGCGTGCGACTGAAAAGGCGACAGGTTGTGGGTTCGATTCCCACTCCAGGCAATGTAAAATTTAGTATTTTCATTTCTAGGGTTTGGTAACAAGGCAAAGCGCGGCGTTGAGTTCCGCCACTCAACACGCAATGCCACAATTTGGCGGAATGTGGGGAACGGGAATGTTGAAAGAGAATGGAGGGTCTTAACACTAGGTTCTCTGACTCCCTCTGCCTACCCCGCTATATGCGGGATACAGCGTCAAGTTAAAAAAAGAAAAAAAATAAAAAGCACCTTTATATCCGAATTGAAGTAACCTTCGAAGTTACCGAGATGAAAAGCAAAATAGAATGTAACACCTTTTATTTCATGGACATGACTCAACTAATTACATAATAGCGAGGTAGAGGCTCGGAGCTGCGTACGCGCATTCATTTCAACGATTTGAACACCTGTCAACGTTGCACTGATAACAGCATCTTTGAGGGAAAGTGTGATAAGAGAGGTTTTGTTTGTATGTGATATGAAATATGTTTATATTACTAGATGTTGATATTTAAATATGTTTTTTTTATTTTATTAAGGCTAATGTTAAATTGTCAATTTTCCAGTGAAAAGTGGGTTATTTGCTTATGCTACTTTGATGTAGAATTTTAAAAATGTTTTTATAAGTTATGAATATTATAATTAATTAAATATATATTTCTTCAACATTATAAATATTAATGTAATCTGTTTTATATATATTTTTTTTAACTTCACGCTGTATCCCGCACATAGCAGGGTAGGCAGAGGGAACATCCGTTCCCCACTTTCCGCCGTATTGAGGCATTGCGTGTTGAGTGGCGGAACTCAACGTCGCACTTTGCCTTGTTACCAAACCCAAGAAATGAAAATACTAAATTTTACATTTCCTGGAGTGGGTATCGAACCCACAACCTGTCGCGTTTACAGGCTTGTGCCTCTGCGCCACAACAGGCGTTTCGTAATCTGTTTTATTTAATCTGTAATAATAAATAAGTCATTTTTTAATTTAGTTTTAATACAAGAATTTAGTTTGTAATCAGACTTTGAAATATAAATTTTGGTAAAGGCTCATATTATAAAATAAAATAACTCATAGTTTTCAATTCCCTTTTCATTTTAAGTATAATTAAAGCACTACAGACTACACTTTTACGAATAAGAATATGATTTTTCAGTGTATTTTAGGCTATTTTCGTAAATATTTAAGATTGAATTTGAAAATAACGAGCCACCGCTTAACAATATCTCTGACCTCAAACACTTTTTTTTTCTACATTACGTACATACATACACATCTACAGCTTCACGCTGTATTCCGCATATAGCAGGGCAGACGGAACCTAGTATTAAGACACTCTGTTCCCCACTTTCCGTCGAATTGAGGCATTGCGTGCTGAGTGACGGAACTCATCGCAGCGCTTTGCTTTGACACCAAACCCAGGAAATGAAAAATTCCATTTTCTGGATTTTTCTTTATTAGGTACTTATTTGTAGGTGAATCCAGAATTATTATGATAAGAAGGACTAGTATAATTATTAATCGAAACATAATAACCCCGACTTGTGTAACTTTCTATAGAAATATTTAATATCAACAGAAATCTCAGGGTACAGCCACGATTCGCAAAGATCATCTGGGGCATACGTTATTAATCTAACATCTAGGTGTATAAATCCAAATAACAATGGCAGTCGATAGGCTTTTAGTATAGTTTATTTAATAGAATATCGATATTTATTATCGATTTGTTAAACTAGAAGTTATATATATTGAACTAAATGTCATATACTCACGGTCATGATTATTATCAGGGTGTTTTCATATTTTGGCTTTATAGAAGTAATGTGACTTTTTGAACTATATTAATATAACAAGGATTGATTAAATTTAATATTATTATATTAGACTTTTTCATCTAGTTGTTTGATAATATAAGTAATAAAACCAATTACAAGATGATGAAGGAAAATCTTATATTTTCAAATATTTACTAAAAACAAATATCAAAAAAGCCATCATGGCGCAGTCAGAGACCGTAATGCGTAACAATGTCTGAAATTCGGGTGAAAAGTTGAGAGCGGAGTGTCTTGACACTAGATACTTTCTTATTACGAAACAGATAAAATTCTATTACCTACCCTAATTTAGATTTGTATAAAATTGGCCTACACTAATAATAAATTGATACGACCTATATATGCAAACTAGGGTCTCCGTTGACGCGTTAACAACGCGTTGTGTTTAGCAATTCATGTACATGTCATTTTATATAAACATAGATGTCAATCCACGGTAATGTGTGTAACATTTATTTTATTAATTTAATATACTTTTTATGCATTATTTAAAAAAAAAATATTAACGTTCTGTACTCCTTCTCTATATAAACTATGAGTGTGCTAAGTTTCATGTACCTCCGTCCGAGTAATTTTCGTAAAAAAGGATCCAAAGTTTTGGTTTCACGTATTTATATATAGATATAATAAAAGACTGTTTCAAGCATATTATCCTATAATAAATCTAAAGAAATTTCGTCGGTGTTTCCAAAATTCATCTTCCAATGACTTATATAGCAGTAATTATTCAAATTGCCTTCTTATCAGTGTAAAGCAGTTTTCTTCTACCCTCCTCATGATATTACAATAACTTTGGTCTCTATTACGTATTGAATACGGTCCAAATGGTATATTTGAATACAGTCATGTGTTCTTCAAAGTAATTAAGAAAAAACAACAATTCTTAAATTCAATTAAGATATGCAATTTTGTTATTAAGATGTATCTATTAATTTATTTCGTTTGATTTATATGATTTAGTGAAAGATAATATCTGAAACAGGCGTGAGTAAGTTGATAAATCGAAAATATATACTTTCATGACAGGTATTTTGTAAAATATTGTCAACATTCTGTTTTTATGTTATTTGATTATTTTTTTACTTGAAAGTTACAAATTCATACTACAAGCAATCCCAATGTCTATCATAATTTAAATCAAATGTTTATGTAAGTCGACTTGTAAACCTAAATGATAATACAGGTTTTTTAATAATTTAAGCAAAATAAAATAATTATTAATGTGCATGGGTCATAAATATTTACGTTCAAGAATTAATATCTAGCTAGACTATGAAATTATAAAGTTCCTCATCTTACAATTTGATATTCACATGTGATGATTCAAAATTTAGTAGTTGCAAATATCTTTTAATGTTGACACTTTTTATTTTTTTATTACTCCGTTAAAATCGTATATCATAGTAAGAGAATGAAATTTAACAGCTTTTACCTTTTACCTAACCTTTAACCTAAAACGAATAAACAAAATACATATTAAAATGAATTCCATAAAACAGCAGTTATAATTTACATCCAGAAGCCGAGATATCGATCTAATCCATCGATTCACGTTTATCGATCGTTTCGTGTATCGATACTCTTATCGATATTCCATTTGTCACGAACATACAATATCTGATATTAATCGGGAATCTGAGTTATTTAATGAAATATGTTATTGTTTTATAGAACTAGAGTGTTTTTTAGTTTAATACAATTTCACGTTTTTTCTCGCATAGCAGTGTTCTCAGAGGGAAAGTAGTGCCTTAACACTACGTTCTCCACTTCGAGATACTATGCGTTGAGTGGTGCAAGTCAATGTAGCGCTGTCTAACCAGAGTGATAACCAGAGAGATTTATATATAATTATGAGTGAAAAATCACTATGGTCTTCATATTTCGTATGCATTGAAGAAATAACTAACCAGTAAATACTTAAAATATTAATAATACTTTACTATAATATATTTTTTTCATGAAAATAAGGGCATTTAAAAGAAGAGCACAAAATGCTTGCGTTACTACGTGTCTGATTACGTATATGCGAAACTGGCCATAGAGAACTAAAATTTGGCATATCCTTGGGAGTGTCTTTTTTTTTTAACTTTACGCTTTATCCCGCATATAGCAGGGTAGGCAGAGGGAACTTGAGAACCTAGTGTTAAGACACTCCGCTCTCTTTCAACAATTCCGTTCCCCATTTTCCAGGAATCTTTTGGAAACGAGGAAAAACGTTATTTTATGATTTTTAGTCCACGTGAACTAAATCGCGGGATACAAATAGTAATTAATAATATTTAAGAAAAAATATCTCCCATGTTAAAAAAATAAGAACACATATACAATTTAATTAAATTATAAACGAAAGCACAAACAATTTATAATCCAACTCAAGTACTCCAATTATAAAAACAAGCATACTGCCACGTCCCAAGATAACATGAGATAAGGACTATAAAACACCTACCCAAGGTATTCATGAGTGAGCCCAACTTACATTAAAATTCATCTCATCGTAAGGGCCTAACCGTCTAACAGTGCCCGATAACCATTAGGATCCCTTAATTTGTTCCAGGCCCTTCACCTATCCCTTCCGTATCCCTTTACAAATCGTTAACCAACTAAGATTTGCTGGAAGTGTGAAATTTTCAAGGCATATGTTATTGTGGCTAATTTTATTGTGTTTAATATAGTAAAATCATTTTAGAACTAATTATAGAGGTCAAATTAGTTTATTGAATATTATAGTTAATAAGTGATTCAGATTCAGGGAATATCACCATTTTTCCGTTACTATTTTCACTATAATGCCAAAAGACTCATTCACGATTCAATTTGGCAATCGGTCCGATCTGGTAAAGAAATCTAAAAAATTAAAAAATATATTACAGTAAATTCTATTTTAATTATATAAATAAATTTAGCCACATTGATCCTGAAATTTTAGAGTTTACTAATAAATATATATTTATAGATTCAGATGAACCTAAAGAGATAGGCGGATAATGAAGAACTGGATTTATTTCACTAAATTACCTTTTCTTCACAGTAACCCAAAATTTTTGAAAGAAAACTATATTATTGAGAGTAATTGTCTTTTAAAAAAAAAAACGACGTTTCGAACTCTTTATAAGTAATCTGTGGTTAGAGTTACACTTAAAATTAAAAAAAAATGAAATAATGTAATTTAAAACACATATCAGTTAGGTAAACCAAACATTTTACTATGAAAAAGCCATGAAAGTGAAAAAAAAATATTTTATTTAGATCTTCAATATTTTCTGTCATATCCAGTAGCTCTATATGTAATAACGTTAAGGGTGTAATGTCGCTAAGCCCTCAGCTATCAGATGCGATATTCTAATGTTATTGTGGTAGAGATTGAATATCTCGCTTGATTTGTTACTTTCTTGTTCGCTTTGCAAGTTTACACTGTCCTAATGGCGATTGTAACACTTATGTTAAGTTATGGATAATGGCTAATGGTTATAATATTTGTTTATTTATATGATTTTTCTGTATTATGTGTACCGTAAACGCGACAGGTTGTGGGTTCGATTCCCACTCCAGTAAATGTAAAATTTAGTATTTTCATTTCTTGGGTTTGGTAATAAGGCAAAGCGCGGCGTTGAGTTCCGCCACTCAACACGCAATGCCTCAACTTGGCGGAAAGTGGAGAACGGAAATGTTGAAAGAGAATGGAGTGTCTTAACACTAGGTTCTCTGGTTCCCTCTGTCTACCCTGCTATATGCGGGTTACAGCGTGAAGTTAAAAAAAAAAGAAATGATTTTTCTCGCGATTTTATATCCCTTTTAGAACTAAGATTATCTTTCCTCAGATTATTATAGCAGAATATTTTTTAATTTATAAGTTTAATGATCTACACTAAAAATTACCTCTTTTAAAGTTCAAATCATTTACTTCTGTTGTTATGTTAACGAATTTACCAATTCCGTTCCCCACTTTTCGCCGTATTGAGACATTGCATGTTGATTCAGTGGCGGAACTCAACGCCGCGCTTTTCCTTGTTACCAAACCCAAGAAATGAAAATACTAAATTTTACATTTACCTGGAGTGGGGAATCTAACCCACAACCTGTCGCGTTTACAGTCGCACGCTTGTGACTTTGCGCCACAACAGGTGTTAATGGCCTTAATTTTATCATTTTAATAATAATTAATATAATTAAAATAGGAATACACCTGTTTAGTTATTCATAGTTGTTAAGATAAGCTATGTTTAACAAATTGAGAGGTCAGCAAACTGCGCCGACCTCTGTAAACACTACAGTGCTGACTTATGCAATAATTAACCACTTTAGCTTGACCTGACATCCCTCAAAACTACTCTATAAACGGAATTAGCACGTCGCCTCTAATAGGAGATCATTGTAAAATGGTCCGCTTAATCTGTTTTGTTCAATAGCAATAGTTAACGGATTGGTAAATATTTAGAATGTGAGCTTACGGGGTGGTATTTTGTATTAAAAGTGAAATATCGTATACTTTTCTTGGTGTGATAGTTTAGATTTGCTTGTGAACTCAGCTTTTACAATGAGATATTTTTTTTCTTTTTTTTTTTAACTTCACGCTGTATCCCGCATATAGCATGGTAGGCAGAGGGAACCTGAGAACCTACTGTTAAGACACTCCGTTCTCTTTCAACAAATCCGTTCCCCACTTTGCGCTGTGGGAATCAAACCCACAACCTGTCGCTTTACAATCGCACACTAGTGCCACTGCGCCACGACAGACGATATTAATATTAAATTAAACTTACAATAATATTAGATCTGATTAGCAGTTTTTGCGTGAAAGAATAGGAACATCCATCCATCCATCCTTACACACTTTTATATGTACAATATTAGTAAAGCTTATAATACTGAACTAGATGACCAACAAAGTAACATATCTCACGAGATTGAAAAAAACTACTTAACTGGAAAATTCAAGAATACTTTAACCGTAATATAATTACTTTGAAGTTTTATGAAAATATTTCATATAGAATTTTTTTTTTTTTTTTATGGATACCGGATGGCAAACGAGCAGAAGGACCGCCTGATGGTAAGTGGTTACTTTCGCCCTTGAACATCTACAACACAAGAGATGTACTAGATGCGTTGCCAACCTAGAGGATACAGATGGAAAGGGAGGATAATGTAGTAGTCCGCTATCGGAACTACCACATTTTGGGGAAAGGATGGGTGGGAAAGGGGAAAACCTGGCTTACATGCCATCGAACCGGAACACATCATAAGATATTTGGCGGTTCGTCTTTGACATGATAGTGGTCGCGAGCCAGACGGAGGACGAACCTCCTACCACCAAATAAAATACTAAAGAATATTTTATTTGGTAAAATACTAAAGAATACTAAAGAATTGATAAAAGGTATTCAAATCGTTATCACAATCAAATATTCTCCCGTGTGTTTCCAAATAGTTTGTATGGTGCATTTAATACTGGCAGTAACACGGCCGCGGGGGGTCGTCAGCCAAGTACTTAAATGTCACTAATCGGAGTAAACATAACGAGGTGTCGGTACTATCCTATTTACACTCATCTTTTACGGTCGTTTCGGTGATTGGATCTCAGATAGTCAATTGAAAATATTTTATTAACAAATTTGTTATTCTAATCTACTATTTATTATAATTGTGCATTTTATTATGTGACTTTAAATGCTATACCGTGACCTATAATTTAGTATTTTTTAATCTTATAACATTCCAAAAGATTATTCACTTATTCATATAAACAAACGAGTTGTTGTCCGCGACTTCGTTCGTTCAATATTTCAAAGTTTCAACTGTTAAATGTAAAACCGCGATTTAATCGCTCCTATATAAACTTTGGGAAGTCCTTTTTTATTGGTTACACTCCCTAAGGAATCTATATGTCAAACTACACCATTCTACGCTCAGTGGTTTCGGCATTTTCTACAACATTGAATATTAATAGCAATTCCTTATAACATGTCGAACAACTGCTTGGAAATCGTGAAAAATTAAATTATTGCTTACAATATTAAAAATAAATATTTCCGAGTAGTCACAAAAAGAAATATAAGAACCATAATGAAATAAACAATAAAAAATTATGTGTTCTATAACGCATACAACAATAATTATTTTCTAAACGTGTAAGCCTAGCCAAGGGGTTACAGATGCTATAGAATTGGAAACCGAATGGCTTTTCAAATCCCCACGTTAACAAACTTGGGCATTGTGCCTTATCTGTCCAAGTTGGACGACAAGACACGAATAGTTGGTGACGCCTGTCAGACTTCCCGAATCAACGGTTTGGCAGCCTTTGTGAGGATGCGCTAATGAAAATTGTATTCAACACTCCTAGAGACTTATATTATCTTCTTTGTAACTAATTTTGTGTTTGATTCTTAGCTGATTTCGGGATTATTGAGCAGAAACATTGTAAAATACGGCAGTTTCGTTATGATTTAATGTTTGTAAATTGTAATTAGAAACTGGAATTATAAGCATGGATATTGTACTTATATAAACTCTTTTATAAACGGTATAATAAACTGAAATAACCACAGAATACGTTATATTTATAAGATTCTTTTATGGCCATAAATTAATTGTATGATTTCTAAGCGTTTTAAAATACATATAAGTAACAGATCTTTCACCATTAATCCTTGACCCTAAATCCAAATTTTACTGCAAGGCACTCTACTATAATAGTTGTAACTAAACTACATATATACATATTTTCCATTTTCCGTTCAAACAAAAGTATTGCAATAAGTTAAAATATCAACAGCATATTTTATTCAAAAAGGTAAAATATTTTAATTTCCTTAACTATTCCTAAAGAATCGAATCTACATACACCGCTTCCTACTAGATAAATACAAGGACCTACTTTCAATTAGTGACCTCTAGTAATGTAGGGGTGAAAACTTTGCAGTGGTGTACCACGCTATTTGCATATCGTATTACCTATTAGTGGATGAGTATGTGAGAGAACGTGGTAACTAACAAAATATTTATGAAAATTAATATTTTAAGCAATTATAACATTAATTATTTATTTCTTTTGGCATTATAGAAAATATAAAACTTGGAAAAAATAGGTTTTGTCTATATGATCATAATAAATTAAACAGTAAAACAGATAGGTAATAATAAGGGCTAAAAAATGTGTGTAATTTAATTTTGTCCTTAATTAATAATGAAAGTTGGAGAGGATGAGACGAATGGAGAGGAGGATAATTCATACATGTGTATATGTTTGATTATGAATATTGGGATACTACTCTACTCTAAAACGTGAAAGTGGGGATCGGAGTGTCTTAGCACTAGGTTCCCTCTGCCTACCCTGCTATATGCGAGATACAGCATGTATGTAAGCTATGTATGTATGTATGTACTCTACTCTACTCTACTCTAAAAATGAGTGACTGCCTCAGTACGCAAGATAACTCCTATAGACGAAGATATGTGTTTTATTTATCGTAAGGCTTGTTCGTTTCATCGAGTTTTAAATCACTATGATTCAAAAAAAGTATTAAAAAAAATAGTTTAGTTCTAAAAAAGTATAATATGTTAAAATATTTTGTCAATTACCTTGTTCTTATATTATGCAATAGGGTGCGAGGGTTAGATTGGAAAGAGCGCCTATAAACAACATCTGTGACGACCCCTTAATTTAAACAAGTGTAGAGATGCGGTCACAAATGCCACTGTATTTGTGTTTTATTATTATGAACATTGATTTTTGGCTCTTCCTTACTAAAAGATAAGTAAACTAAATCAAAAATATAATAAGCCTTATTTTTTTAGCACTACGCATTCAATGGTAGTCTATTGAGTACTATGTTAGGAGATCTTGAATTTTCGCGATTTTTACCCATATTATACAAACCTTACTAAAACTACCTTTAACTTAACTTAACTTAAACTACCTTTGACACAGATTACTGGAAAGTGTTCGAAACGTCACGTTTCCAAAAATGTATTGCCGAGTAAAATATACGCGATATTATGATCTGCTTTAAATACTTACATTTGATAGTATAATGTTATTTAAACTGTTTTCTTTTTCAAACATTGCTAAAACTGTGAAAGACAAGAAAATTCTTAGAAATCCATAGATTTGCCATGCAGGGTGCCTGGCTCATAGTGTTGCAGAAAGAGGAGCACGAAGCAGTGCCTGGGACTTGCGAACTAAATGTAAACTTAGCTCTCCCTTGTAAACGAGCAATAACGGTTGCCTCCACTGTCCGAGCTCCTCTCTCTGCCTAACTAAGTTAGAATACTATATATCTTTAGGCATTTTTTGTAGGATAGACAGAAGAAGGCAATTTTTCAATACATTTACTGATTTAAATAACCAGCCACTTAATATAGGTAGCTGAACTCGAAAAAATTTTTCTAAATATAAACCCATAGATTCTTACTCAACTCCTCATACTTTTTATTATTCTCTATTTATACCAACTGTGCTACTAAACCATATTTTTTTATATAATCAATACAAGCTAACTGTGAACTATAAGGTAGTACTATTATGAAAGCAGCAATATTGCCGCTCGCTGAGATTATTCGTTGACATGCAACGCTTGCCTTCTGTGTAATATTTTATTGATGTTATATAAATATTGCGTAATGTTTATATTTTTCTTTCTTTATTGTTTTAGTTGACGGCAAAATATATATGTTTTGTACCTACACTGCTATGCGGGAAAAAACTTTAGGTATATGAAAGTAAGGTAAGCTTCTTTTTTTTTCTTTTTTCTTTTTTTTTTAACTTTACGCTGTATCCCGCATATAGGGGTAGGCAGAAGGAACCAGAGAACCTAGTATTTAGACATTACATTCTCTTTCAACATTTCCGTTCCCCGCTTTCCACCAAAATTGACGCCGCGCTTTGCTTTATTACCAAACCCAAAAAATGAAAATACGAAATTTTACATTTCCTGGAGTGGGAATCGAACCCACAAACTGTCGCGTTTGCAGTCGCACGCTTGTGCCTCTGCGCCACGACAAGCGTAAGGTAACTAGGGTTTTCTTTAGAAATACAGATTTTTCGGTCAGGGGTATTGAACGCCACAATATGCTTACTCGAACTATAGAAACGAAAAGAAACTACTAATAGGTATTATAAATGTTAAAGTTTGTTAAGATGCATAGATGTTTGTTACTCTTTCACGTAAAAACTACTGAAGTAATCTAGATGATACTTTACAGTACCATATGGATATATACCAGCTGGAATATTTTATAAAAAACTTGTGTAATTTTGCCACATAATTTATTTTAAAGTAGATATAAGTATATATTAAAGTAGATATTACTGAACCGATGGTAAATTATTTGACGTTCAAAAAATGAAGCATGTAAATTTCTTATTTTGAATAAAATTATTTGACTTTGACTTTGACTTTGTATCTTTTATGATAAGTCACAAGTATCTAGTTTTAAATAAATGTAAGGAAATACCATTGAATTCCTTTCTTTATTAGTTCGAATTTGGGGGTGCTTTACTATTGTTGATGTTGATTAGATAGATGGCGTGAGTGGTTAGGAAAATAAGATTTAATTGTAAAGACAAAATGGCGTTAGATTTATAGTGATAAAAATAAAAGTGAAATGAAGATTATGTTAAGTAATGAAAAGAGATCGACAAAGTAACTTTAAATGTCGTTTCTTTGTTTTACAGAGCAACACATAGTTTAATTTGTCGAGAGTTCTCACAGAATTGACTAAATTGACTTATATAAATTTGAAATTTTATATTGTATTAGCCTAGAATCATCGTCATATTAAAATTTCTTGAAACCTTATGAAATTGAGCGTAATATTAACAAAGACAGAATATCGTAAGAGCAAGTATTGTACAATTATTTGAAACACACTTTGCGAGAATGAAACAATGGTCAATACAATATACAATATAATATTTATGTTACGCGTATTTGGATATGGCGGATCGTATTAAAGTAAATTGTTATAAATAGTGGCTCAATGGGACTCGACTGACTGTAAACGAGGTGGTTGTAGGTTCGATTCGGTTTGTAGTCTAATGCTCATAAGGCAAAGCACGGCGTTGAGTTCCGCCATTATTTACGTAATATCTTGCTAAGCGTGTTGACACTAAGTAGCTTACAATACCGGAAAAAGCATAAAAGCGTGGTACAAATCTGGTGTCAGACACCAGATTCAGTGTTATATTCGTAACGTCGTGTTCAGTGGATTTTGCGTGAAAGAATTACATACATCTAGCTATTTTCACGTACTTTCACACATATAACACTAAATCCGATAAACAGGTGATCATTGGCACTAAATAATCTAAAATAGATTACAATCTCATGTTATTATTTAAACTGGTTCCAACATTTTTATTCCTCATATATTCTTCTCCGTAAAAGTACACTGCTAGCCCCAGATAAGTATCAGTTAATTAATTTCAGCTGCATATTTACACCATTACCGTATGCACCGGCATACGTTATCGCTTGCAACTATCCGATAAATTACAGAATACCTGTTTCTTTATATCTTTAAGAAGAAGTTTCTAATGCTCCTAACATTTCATATATATCATGGGGCTATCGTTACTTTTACTACAGTGGCTAACGTTTTAACGAGATAGTAAAGTGTAATTTGATCATTGTTTACTTTTCGCGATGTGACTTCTATGTCGTTTAGTTTGTAAGTGAATTTGTAATAGTATTTTATGGTGATATATTTAAAGCATACAATTCGGCGGAAAGTGGGGAACGGAAATAGAGAACGGAGTGTTTCAACACTAGATTCTCTGCCTACCCGCCATGTGTAGGATACAGCGCAAAGCTAAAAAATATATATTTTTTGTTATAAATGACAGATAGATAGTTGTAATTAATTAATATTTAGAAGTATTATTTTGGCATTCAGTATAAAAGCCATATAAAAATGTATACATTTTTAAACGTAACCCAATTTTGAACATGGATGATCTCACGAAGATACCTTATACTAAGCTAACTCTAGATATCTACGATAGAGGAAGTACAAAAATAATAAAACATACAATTTGTAAACTACCTCTTCATTCTGAAGGGTGAATCCAATCGTCATTTCAATTTTTGCAATATTTGTTTTTTTATTAATACTTGCCAAGTGTAGAAGCTAAGGGGATTTGGTACGCATCTGTTAGCCGTGTTTATTGACATTTTATCCCCTTTTTATATGTCAATGTGGTTTGTCATGTAGTAACACTGTTTTTTTTGTTCATTCACTTAAAAGTCTTATCTTTGTAGAAACCAACGCGGTTCATTAGGACAGGGCCTGATTATAAATACGACTGTTTGTGGGTTAGATCCCCACTTATTGCCCGTTCTATTAAGATATAGTGCGGCGTTGAGCTCCGCCATTCAACACGCAATGTCGCTAATTAGCAAAGCAAGCAGGAAAACGTCCTAACACACTAGTTTTTCTGTGACAAACCAGCTGTGCTTAAAAACCATTCCCTCAAGTGGGAATCGAACACACAACCAATAACGTTTATGGATACTTTTTTTTTAGCTTCACACTATATCCTGCATATAGCAGGGTAGGCAGAGGGTACCAGAGAACCTAGTATTAAGACACTCCGTTCTCTTTCAACAATTCCGTTCTCCACGTTTATGTATATTAAAACATGTATATGAACGAAACAACATTTCCATATGCACGTGTAAATAGAGTTCCTTTATTAAAGTTGAGAAGCAAAAACCATATATCAATATCTGAACGCATTATATTAGTAAATAACAGCGTGTAACCGACATTTCAATTTATTGCAAAATTTTAAGAGTCATCTTCATACATCTTGACCAGAAATCACATGTCGACCTTTTATAATCGTCGACTACTTGGTATAGTTGGGTATAGTGTATTGGAGTTTTTAGTGTAGAGACAGAAAAAAAGTTTGGAATAAAATAAATGATACAGAAAAGAGAATTAAAATGACATTATTTTAACTAGATTAAAATATTTTTGGTATTTCGAAATACGCTTTTGGCAAATGGACGTTTTGAATTTTTTACAGTTGTAGTTCTGACCGTTCGTACAAAAACATTTAAAACTGTGTAAAAATAGTAAAAATCGCTACATGATGAGGTTTTAAGTTCAATTTACAAATAGGGAATAATGTGCTTGAGTTCAGTATTTTTTTATAACAGCACTTCGAACGTGGTAGTTGAACAATAATCATTGCACCCATGTTAGTTTATATGAGAAACACACGAAGGAGATTGATAGGTAACAAAGAAAAGTCAAAGTCAAAGTCAAAGTCAAATAATTTTATTCAAAATAAGAAGTTACAAGCTTCATTTTTTGAACGTCAAATAATTTACCACCGGTTCACTAAATTTAATGCCTCAGACCTGAGAAGAACCGGCGGAAGAAACTCAGCGGGACTTTTTTTTTTTATATTCGACAATGGTTTACAATTCTTTATTATTGGC
>JAKGSA010000461.1:321369-333813 GCA_033558755.1 Philaethria dido
TCCCATAAAAGAATTGCGGACTCGATGCAATCGAGTTACAGGCGAAAGAGACATAGTTACAAAATATTTCAGTAGATTGCATGTTAAAAAATATTTGCTTGAAAGTGTGGATATAGAGAGTAACATTTCACCTTATCTTTCCTATCCCGGCAATTTGTAATAAAGAGAAATTAAAAAAATATACACAAAAAAGGTATTTCATTAGAATGTCTTTTTTAATTTTTATGAAATAAGAAAAGAGTTTTTCTTATATATAAATACATTTTTTGTTATTTAGTACATTTAGAAGAAAATCGAAATTATAAAGCTAATGTTAACCAAAACTTACCAGACGAAAATATTAAATTTGCCGCGTCAATAACCAAACAATTTGTAACGCACTAGAAAATTTTGCTCGAGGCGTGTTTTGAAAGCAAATTTTAATAGAATTTGCAAGTAATCGAGGCACAATGGATGGTGATTGCTGGACACAGCCGCGTGAGAATATTAGTTTTCTTGAATTGACAATACAGTGAATTAAATGTCGTAAAGTTATTTTTGTAAATTTGGCGGTTAAGTTAAGAATTATTATTGATATTTTAAAATACATACATACATAGCTTCACGCTGTATCCCGCCTATAGCATGGTAGGCAGTGGAAACCTAGTGTCAAGACACTTCGTTCTCCACTTTTCGCCGAATTAAAATACCGTCAGTAATTCAAAATTAAAGACTAACTGATTTTTTTAAAAAAGGAGGAGGTTTAAGAACCTCCTAAAAATAAAAAAAAAAAACCTTCGAATTAAGATTCGACGGTTTTTTTATTTTTATTTTTATTACTATACCAAGAAATATTACAAACATAAAAATAAACTTATGTTTATATGTATGTATAGCCTATAGGTAAAAATTGAACTCATAATCTTTTAATTACTGTGACCAAATTGATGTAACTCACTTAGATGAAACAATTTATATTAAATAAATGTTGCCTCACTAAAAACTATTATTATTATAGAATAATATATGAACAAATATATCGAAACGTTAATGCAACGGCGATGCCGAGCACAAGAGCAAAATAAAGGGCCGTGTAATATTGTGATACAGCATGCATTAAGCAGCGTGATGGGACAAGATACGAACTTAACAATTTACTTAATAATTTACAGATAATATAAATAAAATTTTAAAGAAAAAGTAAACTATTTTCAAATAAAATAATTTTATAATAATTACGAGTAACTCAAAAACTAATGATCAGATACAAGCTATAAAAAAATAAAATTAAATGTAGAATCCAAAGAGGTTGCCTTAGCAACGTCAACGTTAACGTCAATGTCACTTTATACAAAAGTGTATGATATTAGTAGAATGTGTCATATTTATTTTATCAATTTTATGTATTTCTAATTGCAAATTATACTAGAAGAAGAAGAAGACAAACTATAATTATACCAAATTTCATTCTACTCCGTTCCTTCGCATGCATATAAAAAGGGGTCTAACCTTTCTCACGTATTAATATAAAGATACTACATCTACAAAAGCATCTATACATAGATGCTTTTCTATTAAATTTATATTACTTAGATTTTCCCAATTAAACACGCATCGCTATTGCTTACCTACTTCTTTAAAAAAACCCCTGAAATGTCTAGAAAATTAATTGGTTGGATATTGTTAACTTTAAAATTGTATATAATTTTTTTTTAACTTTACGCTGTATCCCGCATATAGCGGCGTAGGCAGAGGGAACCAGAAAATCTAGTGTCAAGATACTCCATTCTCTTTCAACATTTCCGTTCCCCACCTTCCGCCAAATTGAAACATAGCGTGCTGAGTGGCGGAACTCAACGCCGCGCTTTGCCTTGTTACCAAACCCAAGAAATGAAAATACTAAATTTTACATTTCCTGGAGTGGGAATCGAACCCACAATCTGTCGCGTTTTCAGTGGCACGCTTGTGCCTCTGCGCCACGACAGGGGTTTATATAATATCAATTATTGCTTATCACTCTTCTGATTACTTTCACTATTTACTATATGTATAATTTCTATGACCTATAAAAATTAACCTAGTGATGTCACGCTTTTAACAAATTTGGAGCATTTCAACGATGACGTATCGTGTTGAAGATTTAAATAAAAAAAAAACGAGTATGTATGGAGAGTTACGAAACAATACAATTAATTTTACAACAAAAATTCCCCTAGTGACGCAGCAAATAAATAAAAAAAATAATAAGCATTTTTTTTCTGTTTTTATAACAATTATTAACCATTTTTCCAAAAAAAAAAAATCCTTTTTTCAGTATAAATAATAAAAATGAACTCTTTTAACTTAACCCAGACCCTAACATCTCGGAACGCAGGGACCCAGAGCGGACTGTCCGACACTTTTTCAAAATCGTGACCGGCCGCGGATGCTGCGTCACGAACTCTGTACCGTTACCCAACACACTCTATCACATTCACTCGTACCCAACATCCTATGTGAGGGAGCGAGATAGATTCATTTCACATGGTAAAGCCTGAAGAATTGTAGTGTATTTAGTTATTTATTTATAGAATATTAAATGTATGGCTAAATGTTACTGTCATATATGTAGTTAAGTTAAATTAAAAAAAATTACTGTAAAACCAAATTAATCATCGCTTTGGTTAAAAATTATCAAAAAAATACGTTCTTTACTTTCTGTCTCGATAAGTTATGTGTTGGAATTGGAAAGAAAAGAAAAGGAAATTATTGAAATATCATTTCCCAGAGTGAGAATCCAATCCACAGCCAATCGTGTTTACAGTCGGACACAGTACTTCGCTGAGTATACAGTAGCAACTCGGCGATAACTGAAAACCATCTATACTTAGAAATCATTAAAAAACAAACAATTACAAGCCATCTTGCTTTATATTTAAAAAAATATAAATAACTAGCTGTATCCTGCAACTGCGTTTGTTTGAACTATAAAACGTTTAAAGTTTTCGTAAAAAATTTGAAATCATCTCTTAGCGCTGTCCTATCCTTAAGGAGCTTACGTGCCTTTCAGCTTTCTGTGGTCACTTCCGTCTGTAGATTGTCTGTCAGTCACACACCAACGAAAGCATTATAATTTAATTTTAACAAAAATTTTTTTTTTTATTGATAACGGACGGCAAACGAGCAGAAGGACCACCTGATGGTAAGTGGTTACCTTCGCCCATAGACCTCAACAACACCAGAGATGTTGTAGATGCGTTGCCAACCTAGAGGATACTGATGGAAGGGGGGACAATGTAGTAGTCCACTATCAGAACCACCCCATTTTGGGGAAAGGATGGGGGGGAAAGGGGAAAATCTGGCTTACATGCCATCGAACCGGAACACATCATAAGATATTTGGCGGTTCGGCTTTGACATGATAGTGGTCGCGAGCCAGTCGGAGAACGAACCTCCTACCACCAACAAAATCAATTATAAAGAACAAAAAGCCCAAATGAAACAATTCTTCAAATTTATGAAACAAATACAAATAAAATAGACTATAAAAGCTAGTTATGTGTTATATATTTGAAATGTGCTAATTAAGTCCTTTCATTTGGTTTTTATTCATGACGTAATTGCCTGTAGAGGGCGCATATTGAATTATGACGTCACGTATCTAAGAACATTTGGAGTGTAAATACCTGTCTAACGTCACCTTAGTTATATAATTCGGTCCAGCTTGGAAGATATGAGGTAATAAAGAAAATTACAAACATACATGATACGCGCGAAAGACAACCTTTTTCTGACAATCGGGTAAAAAGAAAACCGAACTCATTTAAAATGCACTAAAATGTTCAATTATTACGAATAACTCAAAAACTAGTCGTCCGATCTTAATTAAATTTAAATTGGACCACATCAAGCACTTGCTATCACATAAAAAAGTATCATAAAAATCAGTTCACTCAGTAAAGAAATAAGCATTATTATAACACATTTAAAGAAAAACAATGAAATTAAGAACCTTTTTTTTTGGAGTCGGTTAAAACTAAAAGTCTAACGTCATATGTTGGACGTCTCAATGGACATCAATATTCCAGTATACCGCCGAGTCACGCCTCGACACTCGATAGTTTACACTTCATTATTAGATTGGCCCACACGTGAATATGATTTTAAATGTATGAGCATTTTAAGTTGGTACATAAAAATATATTATACAACTGATTATTAAAATGGAATTTGTAAAATAATTTTAAGTTGGTTTTTTAAATTTAATTTATTATTTTTATATAACGCGATATGACGCGATTGGTTGCGGGTTCGATCTCCACTGGGGGCAAAAAAAATATTTAAATTAATTTCATTACCACTCTGGAAAGGTAATTCGCGATGTTGAGTTCCGCCACTCAACACGCAATTCAGACGAAAAGTAAAAAAAATAGTTATCTATATATAAATAGGTGAAGGAAAATCTTTGGAGCCCGTTTTACGAAAATTATTCGGATAGAGGAGCATGACACTCGGCACACTTATAGTTTATATAGCGGACGAAAAGTGGAGAGTATCTTATCACCCTACTATGGGAAAAAGCATGAAGATGCTTTTTTTATAGAAAATGACACAAAAATAAGTATTTGCTAACATAATTTTGGGTCCAATTAAAAGAAAGCAAAATATTTTAAGCACTTGTTAATATTTATGAATAACACATTAAATAATATTAGTGGGGAACGGATTTGTTGAAAGAGAACGAAGTGTCTTAACACTAGGTTCTCAGGTTCCCTCTGCCTACCCCGCTATATGCGGGATACAGCGTGAAGTTAAAAAAAAATAATAATAAAATTTCAAGAGGTTAGAAGATTTTAAACAATTTTTACGAAATCAATACTTCTACCCAATTCATTCCAACAAAACTATTCCTTAATTCACAAGACCATAGTATAGTAATTAGGTAAATTAATATACATAGAATGATAAGACATATAGCCTATCTCCTCTAGAGACATTCGAACATTGAAAAATTATCATGAAAGTCGTTATTAAAGTGGATACATTTGTCTCGGGACCACACGAAGAGTTGTTCCTGTATATCTTACAATGAAATGAGCAAGTTTCCTTCTCCCAATGCTTAAATTATGAAATAATCTAAATTACGTATTGTATTTGACAATTAATCTTTTTTTTAATTAGTGTTAATGCGCTACAGATATATGGACTACTTTTTATTTATATAAATATTATTTCACATACATACACAGCTTCACGCTGTATCCATATAGCAGGGTAAGCAGAGGGAACCTAGTGTTAAGACACTCCGTTCCCCACTTTCCGCCGAATTGAGACATTGCGTGTTGAGTAGCGGAACTCAACGCCGCAAATATTATAAATATTATTATATATATATTTTTTTTAATTTTATGGCTTTTAGGCGTGCAAATTTAATCTGACAATATTTATCTGTCAAATTAGTTCAGTTCCGCTTAGTTCTTAAAATATGGTGCTTCAATACAAACACCAAATTAAATGATATTATCTGTCATATCAAACATTCAATTTTGAATTTATCACTTTCATGTCTATAAGAAATTATATGTCACAATAACGCCTCTCGTGGCGCAGAGGCACAAGCGGGCGACTGTAAACGCGACAGATTGTGGGTTCGATTTTCACTCTAGGAAATGGAATTTTTAATTTCCTGGACTTGGTAACTAGGCAAAGCGCGGCTTTGAGTTCCGCCACTCACACCCAATGCCTCAATTCGGCGGAAAGTGGGGGACGGAGTGTCCTAACACTAGGTTACCTCTGTCTAGCCTGCTATATGCGGGTTACAGCGTGAAATTAAAAAAAAACTTTCTTTTAGTCTCCAGGCTACTTAAGGTTCCTGATAAAAACAAAGCAATGTTTGTACTAGAACACTTACTGTTAAGCGTTAGTCTAGCCAAAAATTTCATTATCATTTTAGAAGTTTAAAAAGTAGTATTCGGTTTTGCCAGTATTTACATGAAATATTTCTGAACATACAATTTAAATAGAAAACATAATATAATATTTATTAATATTCATACATACATACATAGCTTCACGCTGTATCCCGAATATAGCAGGGTAGGCAGAGGGAACCTGAGAACCTAGTGTTAAGACACTCCGTTTCCCACTTTCCGCCTACTTAAGGCATTGCGTGCTGAGTGGCGGAACTCAACGCCGCGCTTTGGCTTTTTATCAAACCCAAGAAATGAATTATTAATATTCGAATACAAAAAATAAAATCGATTAAATTAATAATCAAATAGCCAATACACTAGTAGGCATGAGATAAAATAGAATATATAATTTATAGCGTACTAATATATAACTATTAACTATCAATTTACAAGAGAATTGCCATGCACTATTATACGAGTACGAGTTGGTGAAAGTTAGGCGTGGATTAGACTACATTTATTGCTGTTACATATTCATGTCATCCCCGGGCGTGAACGGCGGCTCTATCCCTTTAAATCGTGATAAAATTAAAAAATAAAGAATATGTTTTGTATTGTTTATAGTATATATAATGTTGTTTTTGAAATTGGGAATTTAATAATAATATAAGTAAGTATAGACTTTCATATGTACGTTTTTTTTTAATTCTTAATAGATATCAGGATTGCTTTATTTAAAAAATCAATAAATGATTAAATACATGAATAAAAGTTCAATTAAGTTAAAGACAGAGGAAAAACATGTTTAAATAATATAAAAAACTGAATTTACAGATAGAACTAAAACTCAAAAATGAAAAGTTCATCTAAAATTTCGATTTAACAAGTTATTCACGCCTGATATAAGTATATTTTACTTCCAAATACTATAGTTACTATAATGAATCTTTGAAACGTATTTCTATCATGAATCTTGAATTTCAAAGTTAAAGTACAAACTCATCGTCCAAACACGGTTCAAGTTATACTGGTATGTTCTTGTCATGGAATATATAGCCTACCTCGTTTATTGCACCCTCCCAGTGACGGTTAGTGGTTTAACACGCTTTAAAATGCTATTTTTCTCGTAAAAACTACCTTTAGACGTTAATTACTCCCATAAAGGTAAATTTTATTGGAGCCCCTATTACTACAAATTCCAAATAGTCAACTTAACTTACTATAAAATAAAGAGATATTGACCAATTAGGAAAATTGCCGTTTTAAATATGTTAGTCTTTTCGTGTTTGAAAACAATAGTATTTTGGAGTTTATTGTAACAACAATAAAAACTAAATAACTTATTTTAGTGCTACGTGCTCAGGTGGTTTGGGCACATCGAGAGGATGAATGATGAAAAAATGGTGAGAAAGATATGTGAAGCGAAGGTGAGCGGCAAGAGAGACAGGGGGAGACCTCGGTTCATCTTCAAAAACACAGTATCAATGATACTGGAGGAAGATGACGTAGAAAGTATGAGAGGACAAGCATGAAGAGGTTAATGACTGTGGACGAGACGAAAGAGGTACGCAGGGACCGTAGCGTTTGGCGCTCCGTTCTCTCTGACTACCCCGCTAGGGATAAAGCGTGAAGTTATAATAAGTAAGTTATTTTAATTTATTAAAGAAGTAGATATATGTACATTATATTATGGTCAACTGACACAATTTTTTTGTAAATTTTAGCCAATGAGTTATTCCAATGTTTCAGCTATATTACTTAGAAATATCATGTAGATTCGTTCAGTAGTTTTTGCGTGACAGAGTAACAATCATCCATCTATTGCTACAAAACTTTTTCATTTATAATATTAGTATAGAATGAAATATGTAAAGACAAAAAAACCTTATCGATATTCGTAATTTACTAATCAATAGTTATATTTCATACTTCGTACAGCCTTTTTCTAAAATGAATCGCTTAGATTGTTTTTAAAATATTAATATTAAGTTTTTATTAGTTGTTATTTTTACGATGTTGCCTTTTTAGAGAATATTTTCTTAATACATACATTGTTTGTCTTTTTCTTTTTTAAATATATTTTTTTTGGCTATGTACTCTTTTACATAGATAAATTTTATTGTTTACTGTATTTTGTTGAAGTTTTTAATAGATAGTTTATATTTTAAACAAAAGTAATGTAGGTGTCGGAACAACAGTTTATTTTACATGATAAGTTAGCCTTTAAGTGTGGTGTATAGTGTACCATATCAACATGTTTAAATAATATTATGTACGAAGAATATATCACTGTATACTATGTTGGCTTCCTAAAATAAAATAAAAAAAAATAAAAAAAATTGATGAGTCAGTTTGTTTCAATCATAGGGAGTGAGCTCCCTGTAAACGTATCTATCATAACTTTGACGTTCAACTAATTATGACTAGGTACTACCCCTACCATAAACCATGAACTTAGTGTATTTTTTAATTATTGTTTTCATTTATTATAATGGCTTATTAGTCGTTATATAACTATATAAATATTATTTTTAAACTCCAACTATGAAATTAGTATTTAAGATATTATATCAAATCCTTAGGATTTCAAGAAAAAAAGCCGACTAAATAAAATACATAAAAAAGTACAATAATTGCTTATAACTCTTCCTACTTAAGTAATTTAAATCAAGATTTCATCGCCCAGTTCAATTTATGTGGTAAAACAAAAAAAATAATACACTCGAATTGATAACCTAATAGAAACAGTTTCACGTATTGACGTATAGTAGGGAAGGCGAAAAACGCTATGTTGAGCTCCATCACTCAACATATGATTTCGATTTCAGACAGAAAGCGGAGAACGGAGTGTCTTGACACTAAGTTCTCACTGACTACTTAGCTATGCGCAAAAAATTGTGAAGTTTAAATTATTATAAACGGTGTCCCCGTTGACGCGTTGCTTAGCAACATATATGTCACTTTATATAAACATGGATGTCAAAACGTGACAATGTGTTATATTTAATTTATTAATTTAATATTTTTTTATGCTTGATGTCAAAAAGATATTATCATTCTGTACACTTCGGTATATAAACTACAAGTGTGCCAAGTTCCATACCCCTCCGTCCGCGTAATTTTCGTAAAAAGGGCTACAAAGTTTTTGCTTCACGTATTAATTTATAGATATGGGGAAAACATGCTTATCTTCTCTCTACAGTGGTTAATTCGCGGACACGTGAAAGTATGACGTGGTCGGAAGTTCCGTATCTGAGATTATCTCATTGCTGACGGGGTTTGTGTATTTGAAATGCGTTGATAAGGATGATGTGTAAAGCGCTTAGAAATGTTTTATATTAGTTAAATAAAATATGGCCTCTAAAGTATATTCTTACAGATATTAGATTTTTGAAGTTATATTTAGATGTAACGAAAAAGTGACACAAAAAGAGACAGCTACATATGTTTGTAAAATAGAGATAGTATAATATTTATGCAGTATTTGCTATTATTCATAATAATAAATAAAATAAAACAAAGTAAATAGATAATCATAATAAAATATTAACGCTGTCGCGGCGCAGAGCACAAGCGTGCGACTGTAAACAGACAAACGACAAGTTGTGGGTTCGATTCCCACTCCACGAAATGGAATTTTTAATTTCCTGGGTTTGGTAACAAGGCAAAGCGCGGCGTTGAGTTCCGCCACTCAGCACGCAATGCCTCAATTCGGCGGAAAGTGGGGAACTATATGCGGGATACAGCGTGAAGCTATCCACGTTAAGTGAATATATGTATACACTGATATATATTGGTTCACTATATTAACTTCTTTTTACTGTTATTTTTTAATTGTTTAATGATATTTACATCAAAAATAGCTTATATTTTATTCATGTCAAATTACTTAAATTATGTTATTCGATATGGAAAAACTAAGTATATGTTGACTAAGCAATAAAATTCTCTAAAAATGAAACAAAAATCCTTGACGATATTTCGTATTAAATGACAACGAGATGTATGTATTTAGAAAAAAAAATACTAAAACAAAATTTACATCTTTAATTTCGATATAACCTTCACCTTATTTGTTTAAAAAGAAAAAAAAAAAATATATATATATATACGTCTGTGGGAATCTAGAAAATGAAAGTTTACAACTGTAGTTTGCGACAAACGCGTCTAATCACATAAAAGTGAAAACCAACTCAATTATATAAATTAAACATAATCATAGCTATTTATTGTAATGTTGCGTTTCGTGTTTTATTACATACATCAATACATGTATGTTACTTGTTCTTTTTTAAATTACTAATTATACTAAGAAGGGGAATAATTTTGGTAAAAAAAATTAAATGAAACAAATGTCTTAAAAAGAAACTTCGCGCGTGTAATAAATAAATAAATTAATCTATGTACATCGAATAAATAAGTCCTTAACTAAAACGGCACGCAATGCGACCCGTCTAACAAACTGCTCGTAATAAATTAAATATCGACAAATTTAAATATATCACAAATTCGATCGAGAACAATAAGTCGCAGACTCCCCTCCTCCGGATCTGGAGAGCGTGAGTTATTATCCCCTCATACTATCTACGATCTAAAATATCAACAGTCATTGCAAGGCAATGCAGATATCGATCAAACGCCAAGTGAAAGTTTCCGCCATCACCCGTACCCAAATATTCCCGATGCACCGATCGGTTGGAGTCAACCCTCCTGCTCGTCCTTGTACATCCTTCCACCTCCGCCCTCGTATAACTTAAAAGACGACGTGCTGACGTCGGGCATTCGCGGACTACTCGTGTAATTTGGTGGTAATCGAGAAGGTGACAAGAAACTACCGTAGGACAAAGAGGAGTTGACACCAAGCGATGTGTCCATTGTAGAGTAATACCCTGAGGATGCTGCTGATGGAGGTGGAGGAGCCGGCGGCTGCGGTACTCTAGACGCTTCCGCGTACACGTCTAAGTGAGTTCGTACTAATGTAACAAGTTCCCCATAGTTGGTAACCGCAGTGCCGGCGCCCGCAACTCTGTACAGCAACAACCTCGCTTCCCCAAATAAACTGTCTAAAATTTTACCTGTCGTGAAGAGTACGATGGCCTTCAGACAGGAATACTCGGCGGAGTCCACGTGGAGTGCTTTTAACTTCTCCACTTGCTCCTGGAAGATCCTTATGTGATCCATGAACGCCACTACTCGGTCGGCTGCCATAGGTGAGGCATGCAGACCGGCGGCAGCGAGCAACGGCGCTACATGGAGGGGCATTGAGCATTGAGACGCGTTTAGGACGAACAATTCGGACCAAACGAGCCGTAAAAGCGCCACTTGGTCCGTCACTTGGAGTTCAGGGAAAAAGGGAATATTTCTCGCCCATTCCACGGCGGAGAAAAGTAATCTTGCAGCTAGTTCACATATATTATCTATGCCCATGACATTAGTGGGCTGAACGCACTGGCCGTATCTTGAGGTGGGGTAAGGTTCTGCTCTAAGTAGAAGAGAGATATACGAGGAGAGGTAGGGATTGCCGTTGAGGCCGGTGGTCGGGTCACCATTCGCGAGAGCGAACTGCCCTGGAAGAGCAAGACCAGCTGGCTGCGTCGGCGGCACTCGACCTCTTTGTACAGCTGAAACAAAAGAAAAAAATATTTAGTACATTATTAATGAAAACCAAAAGTTACTCAACTATGTAAATAAACTTAAATATTCATATACAAAAGTAACAAAAACCAAATATCGTAAATGAGAATATTTTAACTAATATTAGGTAAAAATGAAGGATTGCTTGTGAAATCGTAGTCATGTTAGAGTATAGACTTTTACATAATTCATGTCGCTAGGTAGATGTTACAGCGGGCTCTATTGTTTTAATGTAAATTCTAAAATAATCTATTCCCGTTCCGCCGTCCAGTTAAATATACAATCGATACAAGAAATCTATCCGAGCGTTTACCAATAACGTATATTTATTTTGTTTACCAGCTTATTCCAAAACATATACTTGTAAAGTACTTAAGTATACACTTTTGAGTTCATTACTTAAATAAAAACATGCAAGGCTCTGGCGTAATTTATAGCGACGATGATTGGGTTTGCACAACGTACAATTAATTGGCTGTACAAATCTTTATTGTCCGTCATGTCGTTGTTAAAAGATAACTAAATACACGCTGTTTGAAACCACAGTATGTTTAAATCTGTCATGGCGTTAACAACAATATTTTTTGGACGGTACGCGTCGTAACGGAGTTTCTATGTTTATAAGTAGAAACTCCTTAGCAGTCCACGGATTCCTTCCATCGCGTTACAGAGAGAGAAACTCAACTGTAGAGAGAGTGCTTGAAATTTGCGACGTAAAAGTAGACTTCTGAGAGAGGCTCTTTTAAAAGGTTCATCAACTTTCGCCTTCACTGTCCAAAGTCCTCTCTTTACCTAACCACATTTTATTATAAAACGATATTATTTAAGATGTTAGCCTTCGAGAATAACATAAAAACAATGACAACCTTGCGCTATACGATTTTCTCTGTAGCATATTCCTTTACAAATAATAAAACCTAATAAACCTAATAATAAACCA
>JAKGSA010000461.1:333914-365301 GCA_033558755.1 Philaethria dido
TATATATATATATATATATATATATATATATATATATATATATGTAGGTATATATACAATATTTATGACAGGTAAATTAATTTCAACGTGAATACAAGAAGTCCGAGTCCCCAAGCACAGCCATTTAACGTGGATCGCAATTAGCACATGTGTACGACGTCATTACGCCGTACTATAATAGTGTTTAGTGGTCATAACAACTGTCGATGAGCGCATATATTGAGGCTTCCGATTTCGCTACTTCAGACGTAAGGTATGACTTATCTAATGATTTTGTAAAGAAAATCTTTTAGAAACGGAGTGTCTTAACACTAAGTTCTCTTTGACTATTCATATGCGGGATATAGCGTGAAGGTGTTTTTTTAAGATATAATTAGTTATTATCTTCTGCAATTTGGTCTCTATTTCATAGTAACACTCCTGTTTTATGGTATTTAACCTAACCATTTTTTTTTAATTTGGTATATTTTTAAATATGACACTAATTGTATGTGATTGGAAAGAAATAAATGAGCATATAAAATGCTTACAAAATTAAGGTCACCTTGTGAGCACAGAAAAACAAATACATAGATATGACCGACCGACTAGAATAGAAGAAAATGAAGAATAGAGTGTATTAACAATGGGTTCTCTCTGCTTAACTAAAAAATGTTGTTTAAAAAAAGATGATTGCAAAACTTAATAGCTATAGAAAATTATGTTGTTCTTTGTCAAAAGATTTTATATAATTTTTCCTTGTACAGATAAGTTATCTTATGCGCCGCGTTGTAATTGGCCAGAATAAGGTTAACGATATCATATAAACAACGCCCGTCTACTACAAATGGATCCAATCAATATGTAGGTATATCGTAGAACTAATATAATTTTTAACTTCACGCTTCTTGTATGGAAGGGTGAGTAGAGAGAATCTAGTGTCATGACACTTCGTTCAACACTTTGGAAGACCACCCTCGTGTTTTGTGTTGCCAGAGCGGAGAAATGAAAATAATTTAAATATAATAATTTCCTGAGATAATGTATATCGAACCCCTAACCATCGTGATTACAGTAGATGCTATACCACTACGCCACAGAGGCTTTTTACTAATATACATATATTTATACATAAATTGTGTTTTATGTTTCCTTGGACGTTTATTTAGGGAATCTCTATGAAGAGTGATATCTCACTGCATCTTTAATTATATTCGATGACACCTAGAATTTTTTTTCATTAGAAATCTAGCTTAAGGCTATAACAAGGAAGGTAGAGACCTATATTCTAATTTAAAAAAATATGATAAAATCAAGAATAATCAAATAAATCAAAACATCAAGATATGGAAATCATGAATTTTAAAACGGACTATCTTGATCAGGCTATTCAAAGATAATTAACATCCATTGTTTTATAAATAAGCTTCAATAACTATAGAAGATGATATTTAGAAAGCGAATACTTGTACTTATGTAATAGTTACTTGTTAAACATCGCTATTTTTTGAATAGTTGTCGTGTCACATAATTTGCTTGACCGACATCTGAGTAATGTATTTTAAATTGTTACAAAAATACTCATAAAGGCATTCATGGGATTATAACGTTATAAAAATTCAATATTGTATATATTTTTTAAATTTATAAACAAATTTCAATTAGTTTTTGTTAAAAAAAGTTTATGGTGTTATTGGTGTACATATACGTGCATAGACGTGTATCTGATTTGTTGCAAATTTTGTTATTTCTTGTAAAGATAGATATATTTATTTTGAACTAGTGTCCCCGATGACGCGTTAACAACGCGCTGTCTTTAGTAATGTATATGTTTTTTTTTTAACTTCACGCTGTATCCCGCATATAGCAGGGTAAGCAGAGGCAACTTGAGAACAAAGAACTTAAGACACTCCGTTCTCTTACAACAATTCCTTTCCCCACTGTACTGTGTTCCCTAATGTATATATATAAACATGGTAGTGTGTGTAACATTTATTTTATTAATTAAAAATACTTTTTATACATTACTTAAAAAAAATATTAGCATTCTGCGCTCCTTCTCTATATAAGCTACAAGTATGTCAAGTTTCATGCTCCTCAGTCCGCGTAATCTTCGTAAAAAGGGATACAAAGTGCTTGCTTCACGTATTTATATATAGATTAAAATATTAAGAAATGCTAAAAAGTGGTAAATTATCGAATTCGTAGGAGTCTAAATATTTTTCTTTATATATTTAAAACTAACTCGTATATAAAATATTTATCATAATGACTAGGCATAATATTATTCACAAAATTATGCATGGCTGTGTAAATGTTGTATTGTAAAATATAGTAGTAATTATAGAGTAGTTATTTTATAAAATAATCGAGTTCTTGTTAGCTATAAAATCTAAACTGAGATGGAAATGTTAAACTAGACATTTTTTATCCATTACTTCTTTATATTTTATTATTATGATAAAAAAAGTTCTTTTTACTAAAAAAATATACTTTGTTTTAGCTTCACGCTGTATCCCGCACATAGAAGGGTAGGTAGAGGGAACCTGAGAACCTATTAAGACACTCCGTTCTCTTTCAATATCAAAAAGGAAAGATACGTTTTAAAACATTTTCTCGCTAGGCAATTAGATGCATACTATGAAAATAATATATTGTCATTATATCCGGACACAAGTGCTAATTTAAAGTAAATTTTCAAGCAAATGGGATTGTAAGAATTGGGTCAAATAGCTTCCCAAGACTTTTTTACATTTATATATAGATGTAGGTAAAGCTTAAAGCATTTAGAAAATATTTAATAAGGTAAGTTATATCTGTTCAAATATTTTTAAGAATATTGGAAAAGAACTTTAGAAAACTGTATCCCTCATATAGAAGGGTAGGCAGAGGGAACCTAGAGTTAAGACACTCCGTTCCCCACTTTCCGCCGAATTGAGGCATTGCGTGCTGAGTGGCGGAACTCTTATTCTTACCTTGTTAAGAAACCCAGGAAATGAAATATGCCATTTACTGGTGTGGGAATCGAACCCACAACCTGTCGCGCTTACAGTCGCACGCTTGTGCCTGCGCCACGACAGGCGTTAAATATCTGAATAAAATATATAAAAAATTAAGCAATATCACCACTACACTTTACGTTCCCATTCAAATTGTCTATGGTTACCGCCCTGCGGTGAGTTTGAGTGTTGTGAATCAATGTCGTGCCACGATCCTAATACCGAGAAATAGCAGGTGGAATATTAGAAATACTTTGATTTTACGCAGTTTATTTGTTATTTACGATTACGATTGTATCATAGAGTTTTTGCTCTATAATTTTTTTACGTTAATAATATTAGATATAGTATGGTAAGATTTGTTTTGAGTAATAATATTTTTTTGTTTATATTACGATTTGTTAATGGTTATCCGTTTTTATTGTTTTATATTTTATACATACCAAACACACGCTGTATCCCGCATATAGCAGGGTAGGCAGAGGGAACCTAGTGTTAAGACACTCCGTGCCCCGCTTTCCGCCGCATTAAGGCATTGCGTGCTGAGTGGCGGAACTCAGCGCCGCTCCTTACCTTGTTACCAACCCAGGAAATGAAGAATTACATTTCCTGTAGTGGGAATCGAACCCACAACCTGTCGCGTTTACAGTCGCACATTTTTGCCTCTGCGCCACGACAGGCGTTTATATTTTATACTTACATTTTTTTTATTTTTCTATTGTTAATGATTAAATTTAAAAAAAATATTTTTTTTTCTATAAATACATAATCATAGAGAGTGACTTAAATATTTTAGACGCCTTTTTTTGTTATAATATTCAACTTACAGTATTTATACATATGGAAGTATTGCTATATTTGAACTTAATTGTTCGATTTCGACAAGATATACAAGATTTTAAACATATACTAATAAAAAAAAATATTTTAATCTTTAAAATAGAGTAACTCACTCATATCTACAGCTTAGTGTTGTAACGTTTTCATTTGAATTATGTGTTTAAAAATGTTTATACTTTGCACTCAATTGATATTTCGACTTAATAAATCATCAAATATTTAATTTACTAAGAAATATCTATTTAATTATACCATATTCTCAAATTCATGGTCACAACATCAACAGAAATCTAAAAAAATGTCCGGCGCGTTAAGTATTCGAAGCGCGCACGTTTTTTGGCGGAGCCGGCACGAATGCTCGAGCACGCGCTTAGCTTTTTTCTTCGACGTACAAGAAGGTAAGGCAGGTTGCTTTTTTTTAGTTCCTAAGTTATTTTCTTTTATTTTGCTATTGAAGCACATGTTGGTGTTTTGAGAGTATAATTACTGTAATAAAGTTAAATTCAATTGCTTTGGTTAGTGTAATATTAGGTAAGGGACTTTTAAGTAAAAGTTTACTTTAAAAAAACGTTAAGATATTGCTGATTGTTAGCTTAAAGTTGTTATTACTTAGCCTTTTTTTTAGTTTCACGTTGTATCCCGCATATAGCAGGGTAGGCAGAGGGAACCTGAGAACCTAGTGTTAAGACACTCAGTTCCCCACTTTCCACCGAATTGAGGCATTGCGTGCTGAGTGGCGGAACTCAATGCCGCGCTTTGCCTTGCTACCAAACCCAGGAAATGAAAATACAACCTGAACCGTTTACTTAGTTCTTTCTACATTTAGAATCCTTACTAATATTATAAATGTGAAAGTAACTCTGTCTGTCTGTCTGTTACGCTTTCACGCCTAAACCACTGAACTGATTTTGATGAAATTCGGTATAAAGGTAGCACTGAACTTGGGAAAGGACGTAGGATACTTTTTATGGTGAAAAAAAGGGTGGAAGAGTTTTGAATAGGGGATAAAAGTTTGCATGGAAGTTCCTTATTGTCAAACATAAAATCATGTAAGATTGTTCAACTGTTTACAACTTTCACACCTAAACCACTTAACCAATTTTGACAATAGTCTAACCTTCGGAAAGACTATAGGCTACTCCTTACCATGTCACGCGATATAACCGAGTTCCACGCGGGCGAAGCCGCGGGCGGAAAGCTAGTAATTTATAATTTAAAACTTTGGTCTGTCAAAGAGATCGGCATTGAGATTTGCAACGCAAAATCTGTCAATGTGTGTTTGAGAGTCTTTTCAGCCCCTTATACTAACAATATATATAAAAATACGTGAAGCAAAAATTTTGTACCCCTTTTTACGAAAATTACTCGAATGGAGGAACATGAAATTTGGCCCAATTATAGTTTATATAGAGAAGGCGTGCAGAACGCTATTTTTTTTTAAATAATGCCTAAACAGCATATTAAATGAATAAAATAAATGTTACACAGACTACCATGGTTTGATATCCACGTTTATATTGTGACATACACATTCCTAAAGACAACGCGTTGTTAACGCGTCAACGGGGACACCAGTATATTAAAATCAGAAAACCATAATTTAATAATAATTATTACTTCCAAAGTTTTCTATCAAAAATCGTGTCGATATTAAAGAGGTATCTATAAGGTATTACGTAAACAATTCAATTACGTGTTACACAGGTTGGTTGAATTAGAGTAATTGCGTGCATGATTCTGTTTCAGAAGTAGGGCGTACCTCTCCCACGGCGGTGCGTCGACACCACAGTCAACGCCACCAGTACTACGGTACATACCCTAATAGCACGTCATTATGTTATCTTATGATACATCTTTTGTACACGATTTTGGTGATCTGTCAATATTCTATATAAATAGTACTATTGAGGCCATGAGGTTACGGGTTCGATTTTGACTTGGGTAAATTATTATATAGTAGTGGTGCCCGCGACTTCGTTCGCGCTTAACTTAGGATTTTTCACTTATTTTCATGTTAAGTACTACCATATTTAATTTTGGTAAGACAGAGAAAAAAAGAAAGTTGATAAATATCGCAACTCAATCCACAATTCGAGCGGAAAGAGGAGATGGGAGTGCTTGACACTAGGACTTGATCTGTCAATGTTATATATTACTAGTATTGAGGCCATTGTGGCATCATAATGGAAGGTCTGAATGTAAGCCCGAGTGGCTGTTGGTTCGATTCCCATTGGAGGGAATCATTATATTGAAATTACTTTAATTGCTTAGCTCTGCTATATAACAGCGCGGCGTCGAAATTCGAATTCGGGCGGGAAGAGGAGGTGGGAGTATGTGACACTAGGTTCTCCCTTTCAATAAAGCTTGAAACTAAAACAATATTGCTCTAAGATTTTTAGTTTAGACCATTGTAGTGCAGCGGAACAGTTTGATTTTACATATGATTATTAGGAGTTTCGAATTCGACTCGAGGGAATGATGATCTTGAGAAAGGCAGGTAAACTACATTTAATGGTAATTGATTTAAATGTATATTGGTATCATAGTTTTGTTTTACCTATATTTTTAAACCTAAATGTTAAAAGATGTTTTTCTGTACGTGATAGCTTAGATTCATCACACAAGTGTCCTTAATATGGAAGAAACTAGATAAAGATTGCGTATACTAAATTCATTCTGCATATCTCGTAAGCATGATACATGCATAAAAACAATAAAAATGTCTAATTAATTACTAACCCATTTCCTAATTCTTTACTAAATATTATCAACCGTTCATTTCATCTTATGTTAAAATATATAAATAAATTTGCCAATGCGCATGTTCAAGCAATTTATTACAGATGATTAATATCATGTCGTACGCTTAATTATCTTTAATTGGAAAAGTTACAGGTAAATATACCTAGATTTGCGTGTATATACACTATATCGAGATGTAGTACATATAACACAACGGTTAGGAAGTGCTTGAAAGTACTATTTGTACTTTATAGGTTGTGCCCCCGCTTTGGGAGAAAGTTTTATTGAAATATCTATAAAATAGTTAAAAAAAGAACTTTAGAAGTATTGATATTGATCCGATCAAACAAGAAAAGATATAACATTGCAAATTTTGCAATCATTGCATCACATTAATTGACAGATACAAGGAAAGCTAATAAAAATGTGGTAAAATCAATATAAATATATATACAGTAGGCGTTTCTTCTAAGTACTATACTAAACCAATAATCAACTGCCAAACATAAGGATGAGTATATTATGATCTAATTACTAATTGAATTTTTAATAACTATGAATAATTGCACAATACTTTGCAAAAGTAATTTAAAGTTCAAAAATATAAAAACTTTTTGCCATATATTTTATCATCGAGTTAAACGGTTTTATTAGCATCATCTGTATCAATAAGGAACTTACAGCATGAATTCAACACCCGAATTCACAGAGGTATTGCGTATTCCGTAGAACTTCGATTTGTTTTACTACAGTAAATTAATTATAACTATTTAATATATAATTTTCCCGAATGGGAACCGAACCCACAAACAAATGATTTTATAGTCGGACACTGTTCCATAGGGACATAAATTATATATACTTAAGAATTTCATCAGTGTTAAATGCTTTTATTAGCTGCACCTGTATGAATGTAAGCAAATTCTACAGCGCTTATTTTATGTGTGTAACTATGACCCGATTTGCCCAACACATTTTTTGACTTTGAAAGTTTGTCCACGTGTCCGAATCCGATGAATCGTGGAAATTTTGACTGGAATGAAGCTTTCATCGAACAGTATCTAATATATTTTCTTAGTATTAACGTATTTTGTGAATTAAAAATCAATAATTACTAATTGTTAATATATTTTCCATTTTTTTTTAATCCTAAGTACCTAGTGTTAAGACACTCCGTTCTTTTTCAACAATTCCGTTCCCCACTTTCCGCCGAGTTGAGCGGCGGAACTGAATGTCGCGCTCTGCCTTGTTACCAAACCCAAAAAATGAAAATTTTACATTTCCTGGAGTGGGAATCGAACCCACCACCTGTAGCATTTACAGTTATACGCTTGTGCCTCTGCGCCACGAGAGGCGTTATAATTACTAATTGTTAATATATTTTCCATGTAGACAAAAACACAATGACCCAACACTCCGTTTTCCGCATCAATTATTAAATTATTACAAAAACACTCATAAATGTCCATTAAGTAATAGTCGAAGTAAGTAATCTCAGTGTAACTCCATTCTTATTCATACGGCAATAAAATTGCAAAACTGTTTATATGACTATTAAATCAAAGCACGCTTAACCTATATACGTGGCGAATGCTCCTAACTATCTATTTACCTATAGTTTAAACAACATCTTTTAAAGTAAGTGTAATATTCACTTAGAATAAGAAAAAAATTCTTAGAATACGTCTACAAATTTGGCCGTATCGGACCTCGAACCCGCACCTCTTGCAAATCGTCCTCGAAACAAAACTATCCTTACAGATGCTAACCAAACAAGCGTATATAAGAATTTCGACGTAGCTCGAGTGTTTGGATTTCCAAGAGGCGCGGATTTGAGTCCTGTTAAGTTAAATTTTCCTTGTAGTATGAGATCTGACTGTACAATGAATTCGATCTTTTAAGAAAAAATTTAAACCTCCTCAATACTATTTTCCTGGTCAAATCTAATAGCAGATTTGGTAACTAAAAGGTAAGAACATTGAGTTGTACGTCTATGTAGAGACGTACAACAAAATGTTCTCTCTTAATCTGACCTATAAAATATTATATAAAAGCATCTTCATACTTAGTCAAAGAGAATTTAGTGTCAGGACACTCCGTCCGCTGCTTTCCGTCCGATTTCGAGAAATAGCGTGATGAATGGCGGAATACAACGCCACACTTTTTCTTATGAGAGCGTAGCAATAAGAAATTTATATAATTATTAAATATAATTATCCCCCGAGTGGGAATCGAATCCATAACTAATGTTTACAGTCAGACTGATCCACTGCACCACTATGGTCTCTATAAAAAGTTATATAAAGCCTAGTGAAGGCATTATAAACTTTTGTTTTCAACGACGTGTCGGCATCGACAGATCTTCATATAACAATAAAGAGTTTCCATTTCACATCAAATTGTCAAGAACACTTGCTTTATTTGTAAATTTAAACTTTATTCAGTTATAATAGAGATTAATTTATCATAAATATATAATAGTATTTGACTGTGGATAGAATAATATAAGCTTTTTGTGCCTTCTTTATGAAAGTGCTGTAAGTGCCGGAAGTGTTCATTATGGATGGGAACGGAGTGTCTCGACACTAGGTTCTAGGTTATTATCAACCCTCCTAAGCGGAATAAAGAGTCAAGCTTTTTACGTAGTGATTTTGAATTTTCCATATGATTTCCAAAAATTGTATATATATTTTAATATATATTAACCTATTAACTGTAACTGCCTAAATATTTACTTTTTAGTTTAAAAAGAGCTTTTTGTTTTTAAAATATAGTTTAAATTTTCTAAGTAACAAAACTAATCATACTTAAATTAAAAAGAAATGGAAATATATCTACACATACACACAAACATAGCTTCAAGCTGCATCCCGCATATAGCAGGGTAGGCAGAGGGAACCTAGTGTTGAGACACTCCGTTCCCCACTTTTCGCCGAATTGAGGCATTGTATGTTGAATGGCGGAACTCAACGCCGCGCTTTGCCTTGTTACCAAACCAAGGAAACGAAAAAAAATCATTTCCTGGAGTGGGAATCGAAACCACAACCTGTCACGTTTACAGTCGCACACATGAGCCTCTGCGCCACGATAGGCGTTAAGGAAATATATCTATATTTAAATTTTAAATATTTCTCGGTTTTTAACACGGTTAAGACGTATGTATACTACTTATAACTAAACACGATATTTATTCCTTAAAATTTTATAAAGAGAGAGTGAGGAACGGAAATGATAAACGAAAACGGAGTGTCTAAACACTAGGTTCTCTGGTTCCCTGTACCTACTCTGCTATGTGCGGAATACAGCGTGAAGCTAAAAACATACAAATACATATACATTTAAATATAACTTCTGTACCTAAATACAAAATATATGTATGTAAAATTGATTTAAGGATCTACAGCGTTGAGTTCCGCCACTCATCACCTACTACTTAAAAGAATGATGCAAAAATATGATCATATTTATAATATTATCCATTAAGTTGACATATTTCACAAACTGCATGTTTTATGCCGGCAGTTAAAGTAAGCGGTCGATAAATCATCGTCTGTAATTATTAGGATTTACAAGCTCTAATCTAGGTCTAGGATCTAAGTCGTTTGTGCTCTGAGAACATGTCAATGCTACTTTATAATATCATATTTAACTTGAAGTAACCAGCTTATTTATTTAATGAGTAGGTATTTAATTGTAATATTCTGTTGTTTTCTTGTTAGTTAGTTAGTTATTTTTTAGCTCTACGCGGTTTTTGTATATTGCAGAATATGTGGAGAGAATTAAGTGTCTCAAATTCGCAGAAAGTGACGAACGGAGTGTCTTGACACTTTGACAAGAGTGTCAAAGTGGACTATCCTGCTTTGCGTGATAAAGCGCTGCTTAGTTAAGGCATCAGAGTTCTTTTATTTTGCATTCATTTGAATGGAGTGCAGAATCTAGACTAGGAAGTCAAAAGTACATACATACACACATAGCTTCACGCTGTATCCCGCATATAACGGGGTAGGCAGAGGGAACCTAGTGTTAAGACACACCGTTCCCCACTTTCCGCCGAATTGAGGCATTGCGTGCTGAGTGGTGGAACTCAAACTCAGGAAATGAAAAATTCCATTTCCTGGAGTGGGAATCGAACCCAAAACCTGTCGCGTTTACAATCGCACGCTTGTGCCTATGCGCCACGACAGGCGAAGTCAAAAGTATTAAAAATACAATTCCTCTGAGTAAGATTTAAGGCTTCAAGTACCGGTAAAACCATTGATTTCTTTTGCCATATAATATATAGTTCTGATTTGGTAGAGAAAACTTACAAGCCTAACAAAGATAATATACTTTTACCATGGCCAAATTTCTTAAAATATATGTTTTAATATAACATACAGTAAATAGAAATATCGCTTAATACAAATATTCAAATTAAAATCAAAAATAATTATGCTATTCAATTTGTAGCCCTCTAAGTTTATTTTTTTTTTTTATGGATACCGGATGGCAAACGAGCAGAAGGACCGCCTGATGGTTAGTGGTTACCTTCGCCCATGAACATCTACAACACAAGAGATGTACTAGATGCGTTGCCAACCTAGAGGATACAGATGGAAAGGGAGGATAATGTAGTAGTCCGCTATCGGAACCACCACATTTTGGGGAAAGGATGGGTGGGAAAGGGGAAAACCTGGCTTACATGCCATCGAACCGGAACACATCAAAAGTGTTATTAAAATCAAATAAAATGAAACCGTAAACACATAGTGATTTCCTATTAATATCTAAGTTAATTGATTTAGCAGAAGTGAACTATAAAAATTTACGAGAAGCATGATATGCACTCTTTAGTAATTATCTGAAGGAAACATGCATTTGTCATTTGTTTATATATGAACTATAGGTATACGAAGTATGTAGCGCCACTATCAACACCTATTTTGTGTTCTGTTTCACGCTCTTTCTCGCATATCCGTGGGGTTGTAATAGTTTTTTTTTTTTCAAATTTAGTGTCAAGACACTTTGTTTTTTTTCATTTTCGGTCTGAAATAAGAACATTGCAAATTTAGTGACGGTACGTTTTGTATTGCCAGAGTGTGGAAATGACAATCATTTTAAATATTATAATTCTGTGAAGTGGAAATCGAATCCATAAGCAGTTACATATACAATCAGACGCTGTTCCTGCATCATGATGGCTTCAAAATATTTCTTTAATAATTTAATCCTACTTTTTATAACGTCTTTATAAAATATTTATTTGTTTTAGCTCATATATTATTTGGATTTTTTGGTATAAACATAAAAATTCTAGTGATAATTAACTTAAGTGTGTCTATATTTTATATAATTCTGTATCAAAAATCAAGACAAACCAACACATTTTATTTTAATATGAAATACCTATTCCTTTCCTTCAAAAACCCGCAACCGTCGTTCACAGACGCTACGGCTCAATTAAACTACAATAGCGTCTAACATACACTCTACCACAATAATAATAACAAAAAAACAAAAGCCTATCAAGACAAATTAAGGTGTACCAACATTTATAAATGAGAACAATCACGGGGAAATATTTTAAAAGCTTAATGAAGTCTTCACGGCTACGGGCGAAACAAAAAAATAACTTAAGTAATAAATTCAACCATTAACGATGACATACAAAGTTTCTAGCTATCAAGTATAGGGTATTATAAGTTTTACAAGGTATGTGTGTATGTTGATAAAAAAATTGTTGTGTTTATTAATAATTTGAAGGAGATTTTGGATGTTGTTTTTTGCGAAAATTGTGAGAAGGGAAAAGTATGTTCATTTGGCATAGTTAAGTTTCATATAAAAAGATCTTTTTTTTATAATACATACATAGCTTCACGCTGTATCCCGCATATAACAGGGTAGGCAGAGGGAACCTAGTGTTAAGACACACCGTTCCCCACTTTCCGCCGAATTGAGGCATTGCGTGCTGAGTGTCGGAACTCAACGCCGCGCTTTGCTTTGCTACCAAGCCCAGGAAATGAAAAATTCCATTTCCTGGAGAGGGAATCGAACCCACAACCTGTCGTATTTAAAGTCGCACGCTTGTGCCTTTGCGCCACGACAGGCGTTTTTTTTTACAACAATGCTTTAGAAATATTTTAAATGAATAAAATAAAGAGCCAAGTGTAAATAGACGTTCCTAAAGTAACGCGTATTTTACGGTTAAATTCCGCTTAATTTATAAATTCTTTTTGATTATAACCAAAAAAAATTAAATAAATACTGTAAATTTATGCTCATGATAAGATTGCACTACTTGAAATTATAATTTTCTTAAATAACTTTTACTTCAAAATGACCAACCAAAATATAGTTATTAATATATTTACAAAATATAGTAATACGACTTAACAATCAATCTTTTTGAAAGTTTCATGAGTTATTATCACGTCGCATATATAATAAGTTTCAGGGTTTCACTTGTCTTGCGTCTTGCACTTGCAGCATCATTTACCGTTCGTCTATTTATATTAGATGTTGGCCGCTATCTCGTTACGTCTCGATACCAGTTGATAATCCGTTATTTATGTAGGTAATTTTTCAAACGGGCCCAGCACGCGACTAAGTGTCTTCCAACAACAACATAACATCGACAAATGGTGAACCATCCACCTTTTGTTAGTCTAACGGTTGTGTTTTGATATCATTACAAAATTCTCGGGTTTTACGACAACGAGAAATATGGGCCCTAATACTGAGATTAGAGATCCGTCGCGCTCTAATGTAGAAAGTGTCGTTTAAAATTTCGGATAGCTAATGACTAATGGGACAACCGATGCGGCCGATAGCCCGTGCCGCTCCGATAAAGTTTTTTCCTTAAATACGACACATGATTTGTTAATTCCAAACAAATTTCCGAAGAACAATCAATTTTATTAGAAAGTCCATTTTAAAGTAAAAAGAATCGCCCACCTCGCCGCATATTTAACTGGTTGAAGTGACGAAACCGGACACGGAAGAAATTAAAACAGTACCAGATCGCGTAATTAAATTTATCGGAAAAGATAAAATTCTTAGAAAATATGCTAAACATTTGTATAATAAAGTGATTGGGAGGCGCGTGTCGCGATGCATTCCTGACCAGCACTCGCACGACTTAAGTAATTATCAACTTATTAAACGTCGCCGAAGATTTATGTCAGGGTCGGCCACAGGTAAAGTCGTTTCGTTACACTCGTCAATGGGACTAACGAGGTAAACATTAATTGGTTTCGGAGACAATAAATAAGAATTAGTCGAGCCAAAGCTTTCGCTTGATTTACGACAGGTTCTCCCGACGAGCTGATGAATGAGGAGATAGATGGTATACAAAACTTAGATAGTTGCAATTTAAAATGGTATCACTATGAAAATCGTGCAATAATCTCGATGTGAAATAAAGGCAGCATGCAACGAGTCAGTGACCACAGCAACGTATGAGAAGCGAAGCTTGCGATAATCATAATACGCTTGCAGATATGTGATTAGCTGCGGGGTCACGGAACGGTCGGCGCTAGACAGAGAGCGCACCGTCCCGCTCCCACCTTCAAAATATCCAATAGTAGCGTCTTCGAGCACAGACAAACGACCGCAGGGCGCCTAAACCGCTATACTAAACTGTGACCTCACGAAATTCTCCGCACGATACTGGCACGCCGATGATTCACGTCTAATGATGGACGCACACGTCTGCCGTGCCGTGTGTTGCCGTGTGTACCGCCCGACTGCCATCGACCACGCCGTACACACTACACACCACACACGCCTGGCTCACATCTGACGCTGACGAATTTCAAAGCACACATCTAAACAGCTTTTAATTTCGTATATATCATAATTTGTATATAAATTATCGTTTTCACGGCACATCTTCTAAGCTTAAGTAATTTTTTGGGTGTATCTCGTAAAACGCCAATTTAGTGACCATTACGGAGGCATCAGCCATAATATATGTGTTTGATATGTAAACTTTGGTTCGATACATAAGTATTCTATTGACTTGAATTCGATACATAGATATATGTAAATATGCCGTTTAAGCCGCGCTTTAAGCTGGGCGAACTTTCAAATCACGGTATATCAGTATCCAAAAGATGAGCTTAAAATGTAAAGTGAAACTATAAGACTGTATACAGATATAATTTATAGTAGGGCACGGTACAGAGGGCACGACCAGATGAACAGGTTTGTTGAGACTACTAACGTAGTAACCAATATACATACAAACTGTGCATTACTCGTTCGAGTATTCGAGATTATATGCTTTCATAGCTGAGCCTGAGAAAATTTCACCGCCAGGAAATTTTGTCATAAACATCAACCCATGACGGGATACGTCATACCATCAAATTAAACATATTAAATTGCTTAATAAACGGAGAGAATTAGCATCGGAATGAAATCATTACTTGAATTTTAATTATATAATAACTATACTGATACTATATAAATAATATGAATGTGAAAAAGTTTGTTTCCAATATTTGTTTTAATCATAAGGAAACTGATGCATTTTAATCAAATTTGGATTATGATTTTAAAACTATATGGTTTTTAATATGGATTAATTGATAGGATATTTTGTGTCTTAGTAATAAAGAAACGCTATATATATAGGCTAAAAGATGTTATGTATTAAAAATTGCGCGGCGTTGAGTTCCGCCACTCAGCATGCAATGCCTCAATTCGGCGGAAAGTGGGGAACGGAGTGTCTTAACACTAGGTTCCCTCTACCTACCCTGCTATATGCGGGACACAGCGTAAAGCTATGTATGTATGTATTAAAAATTACAATTTGTCTTAATAGACTCAATTTAAAAATTAACTATATTTTCAATAATAAAATAACAAAATACGTACTAAAAGCTAATCATAATCAAATGAAGGAAGAAATTTGAGTGAACATCACACGTCGTGAAGGTATTAGAATCTGAGAGCTGAGGCCGCTCTAATAAATCACCTCTTTAGTTCGTTAGGCGCATTCGACTGCACCGGCGGGGTCCGCTCGGTTCCCGCCGTGGCAAGTGGAACGAGGTAACCCCCTGTAGGTGAATATTTTGACGTACCATATGGTGTTTCCTTGCTAAAAGTTTCTTGTGATGAATGATATTTTGTCAAACGCTCTTGTTGTTGCTATTTTGTAAATTATTTTGTTATATGTACGTACAAAATTATTTTCATTTTAAGCGTAACTATCTAAACAATTATAGATTTTTTTTCAGCTTCACGCTTTTCGCGCATACCGGTAAAAGTCAAAGAGAACATAGCGTTAAGACACTCTGTTACCCAATTTCTGGTCGAATTCGAGATATTGCGTATTGAGAGGCGAAATTCAACGCCTCGGAAAAATTAAATTCGCCTCAATTCGGCGGAAGTGGGGAACGGAGTGTCTTAACACAGGGTTCCCTCTGCCAACCCTGCCATATGATAAAGCGTGAAGCTATGTATGTATGTATGTGGAAAAATTAAAATAATGAAAACAATTTTAAATCTAAAGATAATTTCTCCAAGCAAGAATCGAGCCTACAACCGATCGTAAGACTCTTCCCACTGCATCACAATGGCCTTTAAGTTTGATAATGAACAAAATAATTGTAGTTCGAAATATGTAAATATATATTTTTAATTGACTTGAAATATATATTTTTAAATTAAAATATCAAGCATATTTTTTTGACACGTTATCGATATTTACAAAAGAAAAAACGATTAGCATATAAAAAGATAAAGGTTCTAATATAAATGAATTAAAGACATCCGCATACCGAGCCAACAGGTTTGTGCAACCTCTATGCAGCATCTTAGTGTCTATGCTTTTATTTTGATGTGTACAATTTCTCTGTTACTATAATCGAATGATTGTAGGAGAATTCCTAGAATAGTCAGTTAGTTAGTTTTGGTTAAACTATCATTAGTTTTTTTTTTCTTTTTTTTTAACTTCACGCTGTATCCCGCATATAGCGGGGTAGAGGGAACCTGAGAACCTAGTGTTAAGACACTCCGTTCTCTTATAACAATTCCGTTCCCCACTTTCCGCCGAATTGAGGCGTTGCGTGTTGAGTGGCGGAACTTAACGCCGCGCTTTTGCCTTGTTACCAAACCCAGAAAATGAAAATACTAATTTCCTGGAGAGGGAATCGAACCCACAACCTGTCGCGTTTACAGTCGCACGCTCGTGCCTCTGCGCCACGACAGGCGTCACCATTAGTTGATTATTGTAATTAATCGATATAATTTAATTAAAAATCGATTTTCTTTTTCTGCCTAGCGATTGCCAATTGGCGAATTAGGCTAAGGAATTGTATTTTCCGCAATTTTTTGTAGATTACCTACGTATTGATTAAAAAAAGTTTATATTGCCTTTTAAATATAAAAAAAATATATATATAAATTTAAAAAATTTCATCTCAATCAAAACAGTACTATGACGGTATTACAATCTTTTGCTTATCTTTCTTGTTATTGATCTAGTTTTATAATGCCCAATTATTGTATATGTATTATGATAATAGAGTTCAAATAGAAAGGTTTAGTAAAATTGTGAAAAAAAGAACTTAATTTAGTTACTTCAAAAGGGGAATAAATAGGTTTTTGAAGGGTCGGCAACGCGTAAGTGATGCCCCTGGTGTTGCAAGCGTCCATAGGCTACGGTAACCACTTACCATCAGGTGGGCCGGGTGCCTTGTTGCCACCGTCGTGGTATAAAAAAAAAAAAAAAAAGTTACAAGATTTAAGACATATAGCAAAGTACGGTAGTATGTAAACAAAATGTGTTATTTTATTAAAGCATATGCATATATTTTGTTTATCAACACGTTAAAGAAAAGTTTAAGTACGTTAGGAATAGTAAAATTTTATAAGGAGAAGTACTGAAAGATTTTTTATAGTAATTCATTAGGAATTTATTAATTAAAATATATTAAATATTGCACCCCCACATATGTATTTTACACTTTTATATAAGGTGACGTACATGTTGCTAAGACAACATCTATTTACGCGTCAACAGGGTCACTATTTCTCTTATTTAATTATCAAAAATGTAATATAAGGCCTGCTGTGGCGCAGAGGCACAAGCCTGCGAATGTAAATGCGACAGGTTGTGGGTTCGATTCCCAGGAAATGGATTTTTTAATTTCCTGGGTTTGGTAACAAGGCAAATCGCGGCGTTGAGTTCCGCCACTTAGCACTAAATGCCTCAATTCGGCGGAAAGTGTGGAATGGAGTGTCTTAACACTATGATCCCTCTGCCTACCGTGCTATATGCGGGATACAGCGTGAAGCTATGTTTGTATGTATGTAAAAATGTATATATATCTATAAAAATATGTTCCCTAAACATTAAGTAGAATTGACTGATTTTCGTTAATCTCATCTAAGAGATGAAGGCGTCCGTCAAATTTTAAAAGTTAATTATCGAATACGTATACCGGCGGTCGGGGTCCGGTCCATACATCATCCCTAAGAATAAATCACGGGTGATTGATAGTGAGATATATCTCACGCTCGTTTGCTGTAGCTCCTTTTTTAATCCGACACAAATGATTTTTACACTTTGCTTCGTTTTCTGATAGCATTTCGCTTTGTGGATTTTTACGAGGTGCCAGAATGAGATTCCGTTCTGAGCTGAGTTTTAATGGCTGATGAAGAAAGAGGTTTGTTTTCTTTTTTTACTTTATTTATTTAGTTGTTAAAATTGGAATTGGCGCAAAATAGATTATATTTATTGTTTTATTTTGTATTGATCCGGTGATTTTTCAAATTTCTAATTGTCATAATAGAAATGTGTAAAAGTGGGGGAACGGAGTGTCTTAACACTAGGTTCCCTCTGACCTGCTATATGCGGGATACAGCGTGAAGCTATATTTATATGTTTTGTGTCATAAAAGAAATATATATTTTTTTAATTTTATAAAAACTGTTAAAAAAATGACTGAACTGAAATTAATCTTCTTCAAATTGTAGGTATCTATATCACATCTTAGTCGGTTTGTTATTTTAGATATTAAAGAACCAATCAATTCATAATACCCTAATTAAGCTATAATATTACAAGAAACTTTAAACTTGTACATAATTTTCCATTTCAAGTGTCCAACCGCAGCGTATCAAAATAATTTTGAAACTCAACACTTATTAGGGCTCCTCTTTAAATTCACTGTTTATAGCAGGAAACTATCAGGTTTCTAACAGTTTACGCTACAACAAGGGTAACTAGTGAACCTATGGAACATTATAGTTGTCTATTGTTGTCCGTCCCCAAATTCACATGCAAATCTTGGAACAGAATGTGCGGAAATATAATTAGCTTACGTCGCCCGGAACCAGTATCGACAGGTTCTAAGGGTCAGACTTTCCCTTCGACCGCAGAGAATCAGAAACCGGTCTATTATTTTCTTCGTTTTTAATTAATGTTTTTGCTTCGGCGTAACTCTTGACCGATGTCCGGTAAGGGTGTGTACAACTATTAGGGGTTTTTCGCGATCCGTGGGAACGCGCGCGTCGGCACGTAGCCGATTGTATCTTAATGTCGGCCACGGATAGTAAGTCACTGTTTTCCCAGAATATGTACCATTACGAGCGGCCCTGGAGCGTATGAAACATGTCACAGTTATTATGCTCACAAGAAATGATAATATCTTTGGACTGACGCAGCAAAAGGTATACCGCCGAGATCTCGTTACTATGTTCACTGTTGATTTTTTTGATGATTAGGTGAAATAATAATTATTAATATTAGTAAGCGTTAAGTAGTGGTCAGTTTTGGTTAGTTTTCTCACGGCTAATTCGATCGCCGGTCTAATGCAAACACGCCTTAGCTTACGGTCAGTTGGCCAACAATGACCACACCTGGCTCAAGACGCAAATTGACACCCTCCTCAGAACGCAACGCTTATCCTTTTGACATATCTTTTGTACTGAATAGGCGTAAGGAAGGCGTTTATTTTAGAAAAATAATAACTGAAGCAAACATTGCCATAATTTGCCCCTGGGAAAGGTATAGGATCTATGATGTTTTTGACAACTAGTGCCCTTTATAAAGAAAGTATTGTTCGAAGTTACTGTTATAAAAATGATGGATTTCGCGCTAGAACAAATTGAATTAAATGACTACATCGACTTTATATGAGAGTACCCTACTGGGTTCTCAAAAAACCGTTTCATAATATTTTAAAATCTTAAGATTATAATTATGCCAAAATTTTACATGAAAATTTAACCAAAAAAGGAAGATAACTCGCACATCTTGGATATTATCAAACTTCGTCCAGTCAATTAACCAGTTAAATGAACTATACACCGCTATATACTACTATAAATTAGGTATATTAAAAAACCTATTATTCATTTTTTTATATATTTAATATTATAATTGTATTCTCTATGTTTATTAATATTATTTTTTATTGAAGTAACTTGTAACTATTTATTATATTAATCGATCCCATTAATTACACCCTTTTCGTAAAATTATGATTGCAAAAATCTTTTCAAATGACCGGTCCAGCACAAAGACTTATTAGGACAAACCAAACAATGGAGTAAGTGATTGATGCGTCCCAAACAAAAAGTACACTTTGTTATGCAAGAATAGGGAAGCTTTTAATTTTTGCATACATTAATTTACCGGTTTTAATGTATCTAACTTATTAGTAAAAATATATAAGCTATTACTCTATTAATAAAATTTAGTGACTTGGTCGAGCTTAAAGCTGGTATTATTACAAAAAGTGCATCAATAACTTAAAAGAAAAAAGTGAGAAACACTCAACACTAAGACACTTCTTTGTTTAACACTTATAAATGATGAACGTGAAAGATAATACATTAACAGAACGTGTTACAATGACCAATGAATACAAAAACATATCTGTAACAGATCGGCTAATCAAAGGCGGTGGTAGCACCTTCAATCCCTTTCAACCGCTAAAACGTTTAGAAAATACTGGTATGGGAGATGAGAAAAAATTTAACAAAGAGGAGCAATCTCGGATCTTCAATACAGATGTCTAAGACGATTATGCAACGACAAAGGAGCACGCTTTTTTAACTGTTAATCTCAAATAAAAAGTGGACCTTTTGCACCTTTCTATTGTTTGTTGACAGCAAACAAATCGTTTTTTGGACAAAACAAGAGGTGAGGGGTTGATGGGTGCTCAAGGGTTGCGGGTTACGGGTTACTTGTCCTTTCCGGTAGGTCCATTTTATCAACGGGAAGGGACTCTAATGATAACACGAAAGTATGTTTTCATTGGACAATTTTGATTTGATTACTATTTCAAGAAAAATATGTTTGTGCGTGTTTTCGAGACGGTTGAGTCGTTGCGATATATTTTACTGTAAATAATAACCGATGGTTCACAGTAATATTATTAAATTAAAAAAAATCCAATATCAGGTTATGGGTTTCTGATGCATATGATAGTCAAGAAACATGGGTTAAAATATTTATCAGATTTGGTTATAAAAAACTAAAAAAGTAGACGAAAAACAGTATTCTCACTAGATCCTCTGTACTTACTCTGTTCATAGGACATTTCTGAATTTACAGGAAATTTCCTAACTTATTAGTATATATTCTCTATTGTTATGCAACATTTATAAAGACTATATTATGACCAAATGCACAACATACGTTAAGGTCGTGAGGTAAGCAGGTGTAATCAGTGACCCGGCGGGCGGCGCTTTATGACTCTAATCTGCTGTTTTCTCACATTTGATTTATATTTCAGATATAAGTGCATTTTATTTAGATTACTTTATTTTTTATTAATACTATAATTTTAACAAGCCTTAACTGATTAGAAACCTAACACCTTAAAATTTATATTGCTGGACAAGGCGTGTTTCCTTTTTTTGCTTTTATGGGATTTTTTTTTTATTTTAGGCTGAATGATTAACACAAAAAAATCAAGCAAATCAAAGACATTCAGGTAAAAAAGCATTAAAATACCATAAAATAGAATTTATAGGCATTAAACTCAAAAATGCATGCTTTGCAAAGTGAGTATTCAATTTATCAGCTTATTCACGCTTGGTACAGAAATAATATATTTTTTTTGATAGTTTTAAAATGATAATCACACACATATGAAACGAAACAGATTTTTAGAAAATGTATAAAAATAATTAAAATATTCCCTAATTTGCCATAACTAAAGATTGCATCGCCATGCAGTAACTGTCGGACACGATATATAAATATATTTAATATAAAGAATTCTATTTGTTACAAAAACCAAATCATTTTTCCACATTTAAATCAATCATCTACTAATGATTTATAAAACTAAATTAGTTAATCATTATTTACCACCTAAATGCAATTATACCTTGATACATAATTTAGTACAAAACACTGATTATAATGATTATCCTTTGATTTCATATATTACCACACATTTGTACATCAGCGTAGAAACAATCATACTTCATTAAATTCTTCATTCAACTATCATTATTTCCTGCCACAAATTCAATTATCGACAAATTACTCAAACTTTGTATAGGAAAATTACGCCGGATTTAATTGTATGGGCCTAAAAAATTTAATTTGTATCAATTCTGAATGTTGATGAGGTTAATAAAACTTAATCATTAATATCATTAATCAATGGCCTGTCTTTAAAACAATAACCGCGTATTAAATCCGTTCTAATGATAACCTGTTAAGTGTGATCGTCCACTGGATTATTTTATATTTATTAGATAACTAGCTTTCCGCCCGCGACTTCGCCCGCGTGGAATTCGGCTATATCGCGCGACGTATAAGGAGTACTTTCCCAGTGTCTAGATTATTTGTCAAAAAATATAATATATAAAAAATAAAAATATTTTTTTATAAAAAATATTTTTATTTTTTCGCGATAAAAAATATCCTATGACCTTTCCCAAGTTCAGTTCTACCTTCATACTGAACTTCATCAAAATCGGTTCAGTGGCTTAGGCGTGAAAACGTAACAGACAGACAGACAGAGTTACTTTCGCATTTATAATATAAGTAAGGATAGTACATATAAAAATATATTATTTTTTATTTTATAGTTTTAAGGTATGCCAATTGAGCACAAGTTACTTTGCCAATGTTACTGATAATGGAGATGACTTTGTACTAATACTAAAAAATAAACTTTTATGTGATTTGCGGGTTCGTAAGACATGGCTCATGATGATATTTTAAATTAAAAAATATATTTTGAGTGGTTTATCTTATTATTTCTGCTTGATATTGCTTATAAAATAGGAAAATTATCCAGTAAAAGAGAAAAGCACGTAAAAACTAAAAAATAAAGAAAAACACATAGTAAATATTTAAAATATTATCATTTTAAAAGCCAAATTTTATATAACCCTTTATATCAATAGATATATCATAACTTTAACGAAAAATCTAGTCCTCTAGTGTAGGGTTTGCCTTATAGTACATAAGTTAGTTCAATCGTCAACAGTTATTTAGAGTAGCGCCCTTGACCAGTCCAACTAATGGCAGTACAAGATTAATGATTTCATTAATTACACCAACGACAATAATGTATCTTTAAATATAGCTTTTTGTGTAAAATATGCACCAAGCAGCCTGGAGCAGCTGGATAGACAATCACGTGTCAAAATATAATGATTTACCAATCAACTGATTGATTTTGTAATAAGCTTGCAAATGCTTGTTAATTTGCAAATATTTATCCTAAAATATTTTACTTTGTATACCTTTAGATGGGCTTATATGCGTATATAAGCAATATTCTTATCAGGCGTAGTATAAATTGGAAATGAATACTCATCAAAACAGATTTTTAAGTTTATGTTTATCTGAAACGATTGATTTGAACGATAATGATGATGATTATGACCAAATTACACGAAATCCTTATAATTGTAGCTTTTATGCTATTCTCATGTTCTCATTATGAGTAACAAACTATGCTCAGAAACAAAAGAAAAGCGTTAAAAAACTTAGCCACTTAGATACCTTGTAAAAAAAATATTTACAAATCATCCAAAATTCGATCCTCATTTTTATAATAACATAAAAATAACAACAGTAATTCTACCAAAATTAAGAAAAAGAATCTATATTTAATAACTAAAGTCGTTTCACATTATAAAATAGGTAGTAGCAATTTAAATTGTCGCAAAAATGAGTGCGGACCGTAAAACAAGATGCAATTAAACTAGTAATGACGTCTTGAAGTGTTCGCGGTACAAGCCATAAAACTCACGTACAATGTATTTACCTAGTATAGTATATAACTACTTTAGGACATATACAAAAACTTTTGTAATACTTGCTAAGTGTCTCAATATGAACATAAAAAAATTATAACAATGTTAATAGTCGAAAGGAAACTTCTGCGTGATATGTGTGTGACATTGAATCACATATTTATAGCATAGATATTTCCTGAATTCGTCCAGTTAGGTGCGGTGTTGAGTTCCGCCATTTAATAGAGGCGTAAAATCGGAGGGACACAGTATTTAATTTAGAGATAAAAATACTTTTTTCTAATACATCATACTCAGGCTATTTTTACCTTTTTAATATAAGTAATGATAAAATAGCACGTCGAGGTCACGTATATTATAAAAAAGGACCTAACTATATTATCTATTTTGTGCCTTTACGGTTGTTTCTGTTCAAATTTGAGACATTGCTTGCATTTCGGATTGAATTAAAAACTAATCGTGCTTACAATGAGTTTTGTTCCACTGTGCCAAGATGGCGTTATATCATAACCAAATTTGTTTTCGTAAGTAAAAATGTTTCAGTTAGTCCAAAAAAAGGCCGATCAATTAAAATATTACTTTTTTAGTGTTATTTAAACACATAGGTTCATAAATATATTTTTAAAACATATCAAAATTATTAATAATTCTAATAAATTCATTATTAATTAGTATTCTAGAGAAAATATATTCTAGCTATTAAAACAACTATAGCAGACTTACCTTCCCTCCTCATGCCCATTTTCAAACATTTCCTGAGGCGGCAGTACTGGCATTGGTTTCTATGGTGCTGGTCGATGGGACAGTTCCTGTTCCCCCTACAAGAGTACGTAAGATTCCTTCTCACTGATCTCTTGAAAAAGGATTTGCAGCCTGTTGGAAATAATATTTAATGTTAATTACGATCGTTTTTACTAAAATTTTAAATAATAATAATTAAAGAAAAAAATCGTTCTAGAAATTTATCATTTCGCTTCATTTTGTTAGATTCTTTTTTTTCTAATGTGTAGTATGCTGTTGGCCCTGTTGGCCTCTACAGCGTCACGCGGATTTTGTGGGAGGCCGAGCTAGAAGAGCTCTGACCTTGGCTTTGACCACCTTTGGAAAGGCGACAACAAAGAGTTTACGAAATCGCAAGGACGTCTCAGGTGAGACATGGACCTCGGCTTGCGTACTTCGTTCGTTGTGGGGGGCTTTGCTTCGCTCAAGCCGAGCTTAGCCTACTGGGTAGGGTGACACCCTGTTGGAAACCATTTTGTTAGAGAAGAGTCTCGTCAGTATTCCATGTAATTCTGTGCGCTTTGCAGAACCAAAAGCTCAGGCCTGTACCTGGGCTTCTATGCATGCCTTGCTACCCTAGTGTAGACGTAAGATGTTCAATAAAATGTTTACTGTTTTGTGCTCGCCTGCACTGAACTCCGAGCTTTCTTTTTACCTAAACAAATCAGCATTAGGAGTCTCAGGCTCGATTTTTAACCTATAAATTACTTAACCCACATACTGAGATCGTTATTTTATGAAACTGCGTGAATGTATTTTTTTTATTACATTAAATTCAACTTAAAATAATATAAATTAAAATAAATTGCAGCCAAAAATTTATTTAACACGATTAAAATACTACATCTTATTATAACCGCATTATGTCTTTCTATTTGTGTTTTTTAAAAGCTTTATTACATAAACTAAAAAGTCACGTGGGTGGGATGGCATATTGGCGTTGGTAAGCCAACATTGGTAGCCAACATAGGCTTTATGATATAGAAATAAGTTAGTAAAAAATGTTTGTAACATTGGCCCAAACGTTGGACTTAATTATAATCAGTATAATGTCATGTTAGCCATGTTAATACGTTAAAAGTTATTTAATTATATTAACATAATCCCATATATCAGGGCTACTCGATACCATAATTCGTCGATTCGTATGGAGAAGCTAAAATAGTTAGCATACCAGCCTAACGACCAGAGATACCACAGTCACCTCATGAATATGTTATGGGTATTATAAAAGAAATAATTTGCGTAAGGCTGATTTTACACTGACGCCTCTTTTGTCAATAAAAAATAATATTTGCTAAGTCAATTATAATTTGTATATTTATTTTTAACGCCTGTCGTGGCGCAGAGGCACATGCGTGTGACTGTAAACGCGACAGGTTGTGGGTTCGATTCCGACTCCAGGAAATGGAACTTTTCATTTTCTGGGTTTGGTAACAAAGCAAAGTGCGGCGTTGAGTTTCGCCACTCAGCACGTAAGGCCTCAATTCGGTGGAAAGTGGGAACGGAGTGTCTTCCGTCCCTCATCCTACCCTCACCCTACCCTGCTATATGCGGGATACAGCGAGAAGCTATGTATGTAAGTATATTTATTTTTATTCTGTATTTGAAGTATTTAAGGTGAAAATATTCATAGCGTTATATAAAACTTAATACTTATTGGTATATTACGGCCAAATTAAACAAAATCTTTATTAATTATATCCTGTGCCTTTCTAAAATATAAGCTAAATTACTGGAAAATTTCACCAATATTTATTTAGTAGTTATTGCGTTAAAGAACAACAAACGTCCATCCCTTCATCCTCAAGAATTTTCGCATTTATAATGTTACTAGGATCATAGCCGCTGAAGTTTTTCAAAGAATATTGTATTGGTTCAAGTCCACGTGTAAAATTTACATTGTTTGTGAAATCTATATATTAATACGTAAAGCAAAATCATTTGTACCTCTTTTTACAAAAATTACGAGCACGGAGGAGCATGAAACTTGGCACACATATAGTTTATATAGCGAAGGAGAACAGAATTATGATATTTTTTTAAAATAATGCATAAAAAATATGTTAAATTAATAAAATAAATGTTACACACAATAGCATGGTTTGGCATCCATGTTTATATAAAGTGACATATACATAGATATGTTGGTAAGCAACGCGTTGTTAACGCGTCGACGAGGGCACTAGTTTAAATGAATCAACTTAAAGCAAGCGGTGAATGGAGTGTCTAGGTTCTCTATAAAGCTAGAAGCTTAATTTCGAATAAAATAGAAATATTCCTGGAAAACTATATTTTTATTTTCTTTTTCGGATATTCAAACATATTTTTAATACATATTATGCAAAAAAGAAAGCTTATTATAAATCTCCTTGAAAAAGTAACTTTGCATAATATAGTAAAAGTTGTTAAAAAACCGTTTAACATACCAAAAGTTACAAAATAAAGAAAATTAGTATCTAAGACTAAAAAAAAATTATGTGACGTTTTTATTGAAATCGAGAAAGAATATTATCAAACCGTACGACAGAACTATCGAATATATATAATTAATGTGTTTTTTAAGTGATAAAACTGAATCATTCATTTTTGATTTGCAAATATTTAATTTTCTATCAAAATTATTATTAATTATAGCAGTTTATCAAATTAAATTACTTAGGAATTTGTCTAATATAATATTTGCATTGATTTTATCGATATATCGATATTTTAATGTTATAATATCGATATTCTGTTGGTTTAAGACGATGGGGTGTAACATATATGTATATTTATTTTTATTTATTGGACTGGTTTAAGCTACGAGACTATGAGAGCTTATACGCACTATCGACAAGTCGCTGGCAACTCGGTCGCCGGCGACTGTAACTTACTATAGTTTAAATGGGTGGTTACACACACTCGACGACATGGTCGCCGGCGACCATTAGAAGCATGGTTTTAAATGGAAGCATTCACACTGCGAACAACTGTAGTGACAACCAAACACCACTCACAATAATGACTAAGTCATTCGACACTCAAAAATGCAAATAGAATCAATAAAGCTATTTGGAATTTATCGAGTGCCGAATATTTTTTTTTTAACGTCACGCTGTATCCCGCATATAGCGGGTTGGCAAAGGGAACCAGAGAACCTAGTGTTAAGACACTCCATTGTCTTTCAACAATTCCGTTTCCCACTTTCCGAATATGCTAATCGTAATAATAATATACTTGTATTTTCTGTCACTCGACTAATCTTCTGGTCCTATTTGCGCTAGCTTTTGGTCGCCGGCGACCGAGTTGCCGCGACTAGTCGACAGTGCGTATAAGCTCTGAAAGAAACTTTCTGTGGATCATAAACGCACTAATGTCAACAGTTGGGTTATTTGTATGGATTATAGTGATTTAAATATTATAATTCGGTAGAAAGCGTCCGTTTGAAGCCAATATTCATACTCGCGTGTTAGAAAACCATTAGTTTACATATCGTGAACATTGTGGTGGTTTAACTTTAAATTATTATCGATTTTTTTGACGTTTTAGTCTTTTATATTTCACTAATTTATACTTATGTTATGTTAAATATATATGAGTACATATAGTGAGCTTTATCTCAGTTAAAAAAATTGACGGTGAATCTTAATAATATCAGCAAATATTATTATAGTTCGGGGGTTCGATTATCGGTTGAGATAAAAAGCTTAAAATACTTAGAAAAACACGATACGATATTCATAACTAAATAAATTTAGTAAACGTACTATTTATATGAGATTTAACACTTTATACGTTAATACGTACCAACAGTAAATTAGCAATTGTATTTTTTTTAAACGATTATTTTGATCACTAAAGTGATCGGAATAACATATATCGGATGAGGAAACGTGATACCCTTTATTAATTAAGTTTTAGAACTAAGATATGATTATCTATAAGTAAGTAGCTCCTAAGATAACTAAAATATTTTTTACTATTTCTAATGTTATTATTTAAGAATAAACGTAGCTATTATCATTTTTTTGTTTTTATCATCTGTCATTTCATTATTATCATTCTGTATTCTACATATAAAGAAATGACCACAAATAACACCCTATATACATATTCAATACCCATTTTCTTAATACTGAAACGTTATAAAAAACATATTTGACAAAAAACTCATTTTAAACAACAAAAAACACAATATTTTTATATATTTTACCTTACATTTCGCATAAACAGCGTGTAATAGGCGAAAACATTTCATAGCGTCGCGCGATACCGTTAGCGCTGCGCAGATAAGCTCGCGACACGGTATGCGGTACAGAGTACATTAGAACAGATTAAGGCATTGTTGTTACTTCAAACTGTTATTTTTAGCTAATAAAAGTAAGAAAGGATAAGAAATTTTTTGCAGCTTCCCAATTTATATATAGCAGGGTAGTCACTCTGACTACCCTAGTGTTAAAACGCTCCGTTCGCTATTTTCCGTTAGAATTCTAGACATTAAGCGCGATAAGGAATAAGAAATTTTTAATTTTTATAAAAAATCGAGTTTGTATTGTAAACAAAAAAAATATAAAATTAAATATATAATATAAATTAAATATATATTGAAAAAGTTGAAAAATATATATTGTTTGATTAAAGTTTTTTTTGACTACCCCGCTAGGGAAAGCGTGATGTTAGGTATAAAATTCTTATACTAAGCTGTAGGAATCAAATCTAATTCAATTACTTGGTTATTATGATTATTTGTTATATGTAATATAGAAATATGTGGGGAACGGAGTGTCTTAACACTAGGTTCCCTCTGCCTTCCCTGCCGTATGCGGGATATATCGTGAACCTAAAGCTAGAAATATGTTGAAACTAAATATAAACACGCAGTTTCACGTTTTTTCTCGCATAGAGTAGTCAGAGAGTCTAACGTCATTACACGATGGCTTCACAATCGTAAATATAAAAGTATTTATTACATCAAATAAAAGTATTTATTACACTAAGTTACAACATATTGTCATCTTTTAAAACTGTCATACATAAGTACAATAGAAAAACTCTAAAGTTACATCTCATACAGTCTTGCAAAAAAAATATTTTACGTAATAATAAAATATAGTTCTATAGTTAACTATATCCGCTCACGTAAGCGTAAGCGATGCGCGTTGTATCGCTGCCCAATTACCGCTATCGCTGGGAATATCGCGCCGCTTGCAAATTGCGATAGCCGCATTGACAACGATTTGAAATGCTACAATGGTAGGGGTAAAGCAAAGATAATATACTACAAGTATAAGACACTACTGGAATAGTTATTTATTTTAGCAAAATATTTTTTTTTTGGTAAAATGTCTTTGTTATTATGTGTTACTGTGTTTAATTTCTTTTCTATTTATGTCCCTAAAATTATTTTGTATCTCAAATAGGCTAAATGGTTTCAACACAAGGTTTTCTGTATGAAAAAAGCGATAGGACATTTAAAGTCACGGTGAAAAACATAATTAAATTAAAAATTTTTTTTTACTTTTAGATGCCACTCAGCACGCAATGCCTCAATTCGGCGGAAAGCGGGGAACGGAAATGTTAAAAGAGAACGGAGTGTGTTAGCACTAGGTTCTCAGGTTCCTTCTGCCTACCCTGCTATATGCACGATGCAGCGTGAGGTTAAAAAAAAAACAAAAAACTTATAGAAGAAACGTCAGTCATAAGCTAATATACGAACTATAACAAAAATAACTTAACCTGTAGACCACATAGTAACAAAATCACGCCACACTATCTGTTGTTTTTGCAAAACAAATTAATATTACGTAAAAAGTATATAATTAAAAAAACTAAACAACTCAAATTAAAGGCAGGAAAACCGCATTAAAAACCACTTGGGTGACTAAATAACATAGTGTCACTAAAATACGCAGGAAAAATGTATCTCGTAATAGATTGCCACAATTATTGACACTTAATCGTTTTGAGATTATAGCTTAGTTGACTTGTTTGCGAGATTAAAAATACTCGTATATTTTTATGAAAAGAGGTTTTATATCATTAATGTTATTAACGCATGCCGTGGCGCAGAGGCACAAGCGTACTACTGTTACCGCGACAAGTAGTGGGTTCGATTCCCACTCCAGGAAATGGAATTTTTCCTTTCCCGGTTTGGTAACCAGGTAAAGTGCGTTGAGTTGCAGACGCACTCAGCACGCAATGCCACAATTCGGCGGAAAGTGGTGAACGGAGTGTCTTAACACTAGGTTCCCTCTGCCTATCCTGCTATATGCGGGATACAGCGTGAAGCTATGTATGTATTTTATTTCAGAAAGATAATTTATAGAGTATAATATAGCTATAAAAAATATTTAGTAAAAGAATATAATTAATGAATGTAGGTAAATATATTTTTTTATGTTTATTCTTTGTGTTTTTTTCATTTTGCTTGAAATATATTAAATTGGCTTAATAAATTTAACCTGTCATAGTGTCAAAGAAGATAATAAAAAAATGTCAGGTATATCTAAAATGACGCAAATAGAATTATTACAAAATGACGTTCGTTCGAAGTTTTCGTTAAAGAGATATAAGCTAATAAAAACGTATAAAAAAATATAACATATAATAATTAGCAAAAAGTCTAAAAGGGAAAAGAGGTAAGGTGAGACCTCGGTTGACCTTCGAGAAAACAGTATCAATGATACTGGAGGAAGGTCACGTAAAAAGCATGAGGACCCCCCGTAGGGCATGCATGAAGAGGGTAATGCCTGTAGACGAGGCGAAAGAGGTACGCAGGGACCGTAGCGTTTGGCGCTCCGTTCTTTCTGACTACCCCGCTAGGGATAAAGCGTGAAGTTAGG
>JAKGSA010000461.1:370304-392069 GCA_033558755.1 Philaethria dido
TATGATATATCTTAAAATATAAAACATACAAAAAATATTTATCATATCTTAATTAAAAGAGAAACACTCACATAAAAACTAACATACAAAAAAATCCATACATACACGCATAAACTGAGACATACATAAACACACATAATGATAAAAAGTGTCGCGACCTATTTGGCGCCATGGTGCCGATAAAAGAAATTTGTTTAATATTCAATAAAATATAATTTGACGATAGTCGTAGATCAAACGCCGCGTGGATTATCGCTGGTGCCAGTTAATGAATGCTGGATAAATTAATGAGAAAGAATGACTTGGCGCCACGATACCTAACTCATTTTTAAATTTTCTGACCCCCATACTTTTAATCGGCTTTGTGTGTTAACAGTATAACTATGTATGTATGAACTTAAATAGAAAGTAAGGAAATTGCTATTTGTAATATAAGCTTTTTCAATATGTGTATGATTTTTTTATAGCCTGTCGTGGCGCAGAGACACAAACTTGCGATTGTCAACGCGACAGGTTGTGGGTTCGATTCCCACTCCAGGAAATGAAATTTTTCATTTCCTGGGTTTGGTAATAAGGCAAAGCGCGTTGAGTTCCGCCCCTCAGCACGCAATGCCTCAATCTGGCGGAAAGTGGGGAACGGATTTGTTGAAAGAGAACAGAGTGTCTTAATACTAGGTTCTCATCTGAGAACCTAGTATTCACGCTGTATTCCGCATATAGCAGGGTAGGCAGAGGGAACTTGAGAACCTAATGTTAAGACACTCCGCTCCCCATTTTCCGCCGAGTTGAGGCACAGAACTTAAAATTAGATAGATAAAATTAGAGAAGTAATTAAGAATATACGATAAGAATGTACAAAAAATAGTATTTTAGTAGTTATAATATGATTTCATCTTCGTGACGTAGTGAGATAGCGTCTAAATATGAACACGATGTCTGTAGGTTCCCATTCGGGATATCGCTTTGATGAGGTAAAGCGCAGCGTTGAGTTCCGCCACTCAATATCTCATATATAGACGAGACGAAATATAGTGAGTTTAAGCTCTACTATTCTTAAACGAAGTGTATGATTATAACTTCTTGCAAAGGAAAATCTTTATTGGTTGTTCTTTATAACTATTGCTATAATCGAGAACTATATTGTTCCAATGAGGATAATTAAATAAATACATTCTTTATGTAATGTATACATATCTGTACGTAGGTCTAGTATAAAATATTATTAGGCGTTACACTTACTTAAACACTGCGTAATAATCTAGTTATACTATTAGGTTTTTAGAATTACGTCAATTATTGATTCTTATAACTTATAAATGACGCCTATCGTGGTGCAGAGGCACAAGCGTGCGGCAGTAAACGCGACAGGTTGTGGGTTCGATTCCCACTCCAGAAAATGGAGATTTTCATTTCCTGGGTTTGGTACCAAGGCAAAGCGCGGCGTTGGGTTCCGCCACTCAGCACGCAAAGTGGAGAACGGTGGAAAGTGGAGAACGGAGTGTCTTAAAGCTAGAGATTTGAATGGCGGAACTAATATCGCGTCTTACCAGAGTTGAAATATGATAATAATTTCAATATACATATTAAATTTATCATTTCTTCAATAATATGATATTTGAATTCCATAATCCGATATAATTTGAAAAGTCCTTTATGAACCGATGGAAGTGGTACTATCAATTAAAGAGTCTGTTTTTCTCGCTTTTTAAGCTTATATCCAGTATTTTAGTGTTATTGTACTATTTTGACGTATACTATACCTATTACTATTATAGATCATATCTATTAACAACTAGCTGTGTCGTGTAAATTCTTTTGCGTGGACTATGGAACCTAAAATTGTTGTTTTTTTCCCGTTTTTTCCGTTTTTATAAGAATTTCGAGAAATACCCCATGAAGCTTATAAGACACATAGCTTTATATGGCTTGTACGTTGTTTGTCACTCAATAGCAAACAAACATTTTATATTTATAGATAGATAGCTCGGATAAAATATACATCCATACATACATACACAGCTTCACGCTGTATCCCGCATGTAGCAGGATAGGCAGAGAGAACCTAGTGTACACTCCGTTTCCCACTTATCGCCGAAAAAAAAGGCCTGTCGTAGCGCAAAGGCACAAGCGTGCGACTGTAAACGCGACAGGTTGTGGGTTCGATTCCCACTCCAGGAAATTTACTAATTATTGGTAAGAAGGCAAAGCGCGGCATTGAGTTCCGCCACTCAGCACGCAATACCTTAATTCGGATAATTTTTTTTTAATTTCTAAAATAAACATCAAAATAGTATAAAGATAGACAGATTAAGTTCACAAGTAATAATAAACAATAAAGATATGCAAAATCCTTTCCTTTTGTAATATAAAGCATTTAACGCGTGAGTGTTACATTGAGAAGTACCTTACAGCGCTAACGTGCCGAGGTCAGGGCTGCACGCAGGTTATATGAATAAAATTCATTTTATAGAGCCAATGATATACATTGTGTATGGAGCTTGAGTTGAATGAAAAGTTACTTTTTTACACAGAGAAAATAGAGAGAGTCTAGTCGAATTGCTTCTTAAGCTTTTACCGCCAAAATTAAAAAAAAAGTATGTAATTTTTAATATTGCCTGGAGTGTTTCTTTGGAATGCGAAAACAGCGTCGGTGTCAAAAATTTACTCATTATTGTTTGGTATATTTCATATCCGTACTCGTATAGTCTCTACAATTTTAAATTAATTATATTTATTATATTAACTTATATATGTGGGGAACGGAGTGTCTTAACACTAGGTTCCCTCTGCCTACCCTGCTATATGCGGAATACAGCGTGAAGCTATGTATGTATGTATGTAACTTATATATACATTGTATGCATTTGGATTTTCTAAATTATTTGAAAGGAAAAAAGTCATCTTCATCGTACTGCGGAAGTCAAAATGATCGTATTATCGTCAAAAATTAACTTACACTCTCATATTCATATAGTCTCTACATTTGAAATAAAATCACATATAAAAAGTTTTATAATCTGGGATTAGTATGGTGAAAGTATAATAAAATGTATTTTTTTCTATTATCTTAGTTTTATGCACAGGAGAGAAACTGCCAAGTTCCCAGGGCGTCATTCACATTTTTATCGCTAAGGCTATCTCTACTAATTACCTTAAGACCTAACTTGTTATTAGCTGTCGATGGTATTTAGTTGCGAGGTATTTTTACGTGGTTTCCTTTTTATTCAATTTTTTTTTTATTAATCGCATTGTAATACTATGTCACGTCACTCTTTACACGTATATGGAAAAAGATACTAAAATATTTTTTTATTATGCACCAGTTATTTAAAATTACATAAAATTATAACTTTTGCAAAATGAGCTAATTATTTTAGCTATTGCAGTGTCTTAACTCTCAGAGGGTTCTTTTCATCTATCCCGTTATATGCCAAAAATAAGTACAGATAAAAAACGTATTTTAATATTTTCTTCCTAGATCACATTTATATCGATATCAAAAATCAAAAGCTAAAGTCAAATGTCACAAAATCGAACCCATATTATTTGAATATCCCTACTATTGAGCTATGAAGGTTTTATTATAATTAATAGTAAATCATTATGAAACTAGTAATCTTTTCTAGATGTAATTAGCTGTTTGTTTATTCGCTTAAAGCTATAATTTTAATAGAGTATTCACTATTCATAAGTAATCTGTATTTCATATCTAAATTATTCTTTATTAAAGGTATGTAAGTAAAATTAAACAGTTTTTTTATCTATATTTTGTTAATTTTGGAATTAAAAATATATATTGTCTATTAAAAACAGTATATTTTGAAATAAGTATAAAAAATCCTGTTTTCTTATAACTTGGCACTTTTCATACTAGCTATTTTTGTTTATTTTAGAGGAGAAATAAGTTAATAACTGTTTTGACAGTTGGTGCGAATACGATAAACTTACTATGATTTTTACATATTTTCTTACATACATACATAGCTTCACGCTGTATCCCGCAAATAGTAAGGTAGGCAGAGGCAACCTAGTGTTAAGACACTCCATTCCCCACTTTCCGCGGAATTAAGAAGACATATTTTCTTAAGGGTTACCTTTAATGAACGAAAATAGTACCTGCCTATATTTGACTACGTTCGACCAAAAAAATAACTCTAACAAAAGTGCCGTCGTATCATGCCACTATAGTAATGTCATATTATTAAAAACATTTGATTACTTCCATTTTTACGATATTCATTTATTTTACAAAATAATATTTATTTTTTTTAAATATATTTTTGTAAGTTGCTGAAATAGAGTCATATTGCTAATAAAAAAGGTCGACAATAATGACATAGCGGTTGATTTGCATAAAATGAGCTATCCCCTTATCTTTGGAAACAGGCAGTTTCTGAAAACTTTGTCTTGTTGCTTTCTTATTGGAAATAATTAATTAATATTTGGCTTGAATTTGTGTGTTTGACATTATTAGTTAAAAGTTCATAAAAAAAAAAAAATGTTTTTTTACTAATTGGACGTTTATTTTTTTATAATTTAGGTAATTTTATGACGAAAGGTTTCTAGTAAGTTTTGTTTAAGCTAGTTTAGTTGTATGTTTATTACGGAATTATTTTCATAATTGTAGAGTTGTCAAAATTTGGATATTTGTGGTGTATTTATTAAATTTGTTCCAAGTAAAATAATCTTTTTGTACAATTAAATGGTTGAATTTGTGATTTAGTTGGTCTTTTAAATTTTTAGTCAAAATCAACTTTTTAATTTTACTTAAAACTTTTGTGTCACCTAAAACCTATGTAAAAGTTTAAATTTAATTTAAAATTTATATGTTTTATCCTAATTTAAACCCCTATTTTACTATTAAAATAAAAAAAATAAAAAAAAAAAAATATCGCACATAATCTGCAATAAATTAGCAGAAACAACACAATGGCTCCCACATGAAGCACAAAACACAACACAACCACTTTCACTGCCTACGTACCCTCACACGTGAACTGGCCATAGTGTTTCCCGGAGGACTTATCACCGCAGACGACACACTCCACGTTCTGCCCCTTATCTGTCGCCGACGAGCCGCTCTGCGTCGACGCGGCCTGACTCGCCGGAGTGGACGGCAGCAGCTCATCCTCTCGCCAACTATTCCTGAAGCCGAGCTCCAAGGGCGGGAGGTCGGAGGCCCTCGGAGGGCAAAGCCCCGGGGCCCCTCCGTACACTAGCGCGCCGTGCGTGATGATGCCGGTTGGGATCGCGCGGTGAGAACGCGGTGGCGCGTGTGTCAAGGGTCGCGGTGGAATCGCGACTGAACTCAGGTCGGGGCACGACGCTACGCTATTGGCCCGGTGGCCCGGGGGCAGGGAGCGAAGGCCCCGCCACGACCCCCCCCTCCTACACTAGGGGGAAAATCTTTGGGTACCGTCGGTAAGAAAATACTATTTTTTTTTGTGTGTGGCTTTTTTTTGTGTGTTGCATGAAATTGAGTTTTATTGACCGTTTGATTTGTTGTGGATTGTGTAACGGTTTTGTTAGTTGGGTGATATTTTTTTTTGATGTTAGATTTCTGTATATTTTTATATAGATTGCATATTATGTTATCCATGTTATTTTTTCAGATATGTTTTTATTTAATTATCTGAAATATAAAGTGAATTATAGGTTATTTATAATTTGATAATAATATCGTTCTGGTCAATATTTACTCATTCATTTTTAAACATAACATTTTATAAAAAAAAATATTTACTATCTTAAAAAAATTATTCAGTTTAACTATGAAAGTTATATTTACATAGCGACTAACTTACCCAATCCTTAATTCTAACACGTAACAATAAAAAAATAAAATATATATACCACGAAACACATATTTTACAGTACGACGGTACCTGAAAATCCTACTTTGTATCAACTTTCCGACGTCCATATTTCTACGCTACCTACCGCAATGTTAACATAGACGCTATCCTTGAGACGTAGCTAGATAGAGACGCTCTGAAACTAATGGATTTCAGTTCTACATTTTTGTTAAGGGTTAGAATTTTCGCGATTTTTTTATTGTTATATTTTATATGTTTTTATATTGAAATATAAGTTGCGGTCAATTTGAATGTTCATTTTTTGTATTTTTTTTTTTTATTTTTTAAAGAGATTTAATAAAAATTATTAATAATATGAAATTTGTAATATTATTAGATGTTGTATTTTGACCTATATTACGTACGTATAATTATTTCCCAAGTATAAGAAGTAGTTAGTCTTTTTATAATTTTTTTCTTATACATTTATTTTGTTTTTTTTTTCTATAATTTTTTTTTAGCAATAACATAATAATGCCAATAAATATTTTAAAATAATATTAAACTTATTGATACAGGATTCAGTCCCGATAATTTTATTCAAAGAAAAGATTAATTTACAGTTTATCATTGCAAAAATGCACATAATATATAGTTTCTCTATATATATAGAACGCTTTCGTTACTGAGAGACTGACAGACAATGTACAGGCGATAGTACTGGACATAGAAGACTAAAATTTGACATGTAGATTCCTTAGCAAATATAGGAGAGCACTAAGAGACGATTACTCTGAAGAAATTTCTATGATAACGAAAAAAACGGGATTTTAGGTAGCGGAAGGCAATTAGTAAATAAATTAATTACAAATACTTTCATGATAGCAAAATAAATTTATTAATTTAGATTATATTACAAATATATCCTGAAACTAAAACGAGTAATAAATTAAAATAGTTTAATTCAAATATAAAAAAAATCACATCTCATTAATAATGATCTAGATGCGGGGCGTGAGTGGGCGGGGCGACGCGCGCCACTCCCGCGCATTCTCCGCGCTGCGTTACTGCGCGTACGACGTGTTGTATTGTCATTTACTAATTTATTGGATTTTATGAGGTTTTTTTAACAATAGTTCTTTACCATTTACAAAAAGAATATAATCTTAAATATTTTACCAGAAAAAATGAATATAATTTATGACTTTGATTGTACTATGAGTAATTTAATTCCCACTATACTTATTATTATTAGTTAAAAAAATATTTAAACTTTACTAATCTTGATTAAAATTGCATTTTTAAGAAATATTTCTATATTGAAAAATATTCATGAAACTGCTGATTCACTTATTTTGAAACGATAATTGCTTGAATTTCTAGAATTGATTTTAAATGACATTTTTAGTGACTAAAATCTCTACTTAGACACTATCATAACTGTAAACGCGAATGGTTGTGAGTTCGATTTCCACTTGGCGAATGATTATATTTAAACTATTTTCATTTTTACGCTTTAGTTAGACATAACGCGGCGTTGAGTTCCGCCATTCAATTCGTAATGTCTCGAATACGGGTGGAAAACGGTGAACGGAGGGTCTTAACACTAGGTTCTCCCTGACTACCATACTACGCGGGATAAGACGTGAAGCTGATGGTACAGTTTCATTTTTAAATTGGTTTTTAGTAACTAAAAGTTCTATGTCATGAAGAGTGATCTCCATAAATAGCTAACTTGTATCTAGGTCAACATTCGCTTGACCGGCCTCGCTCGGACAAAGTAAGCCAGTTTTCTTTTTCAACAAATGAGTTTCAGCTAGGCCGTGTCTTGTTAGAATAGAATTTTGTCATTTCATATACTTATATATTTTTAAAATTTATGTCACACATAAGATTTTTTTTAAAATAAATATGCACAAATAATATAAATAACGTATGTCTTTTTTGTATTATTAATGTCTCTAGAATTAGTCGAAAGTACTTTAAGATTAGAAAGTAGAAATTACATTACTACATTCGAATAACATTATGTCGTAAAATATGTCGAAATATTATTATATGTCATACCTAAACAATAATAATATTACTAAAGCATGTTATAGTAATCACAAAACCTACCTACCTCCTACGTACTAAACTGTCCTACCTATAATTTAAACTCTACACTACATGTATTTAATTCTTATTAGAATTGGTACACCACCAATAAACGCTAATTTCAGATTTAAACGGTGTATTTGATTGGAATAAAATAATAAAATTTAGTTATTTTCACATTGACTTTCAAGATCACTTCCTCTTTGCTCGTCGATTCGATAGAATCGATTTCGATTGTCGATTCTCTTATAATGTTAGCATATTGATTTATTCTAGTAGTATTAAATAACGATTTATTACGGTTTTACATTTTCTTCTAAATAACAGAGCAGTTACAGAGAGCTTAGTGTCATGACACTCCATATATGTAATATATGATTACAAGAACAAAATGTACCGAAGGGGAACAAAATATACAATTCGCGGAAATATTTTTAGCGTATTACCATTATTAAATGAAATCTGTAATATATGGAGATTTCAACATTGAAAATATTTATGGCATAAAAAACAAGCCATGCTTGCTGATTGAAATTATGGTCAACATTCAAATTTCATTCGGTTAATATGTATACACTCAGTGTTTATTTTTTCGTTTCCTTAATGTTAGGCAAATTGTACCATTACTTTTCGTCATTATTTCTAAATAAACTAGTTTAAAATAGCACACCTAGTACTATAGGTACTTAGTATGAGTAAAAAAAAATTGATAGCTTTATCCTTTTCCCATATAGCAAAAGTAAAAGAGGCTAATGTTTCTCGTTCTTTTTAAAGCTAAAGTTTGAGATAGTACGTGTTGTCGAGCGGAACTCAACGCCGCGCTATATCTTACCAAAGCAAGAAAAAGAAAATCATCTAAATATAGTCATTTCTCCGAGTGAATATCGAATCTACAACCATAGCAGTACAATCGTCCATTGCAATTTACTGTTATCCATTGTACCATGAGAGCTTTGGATAATATATTAATTTTAAAAAACCTCGTTTCCACCTTGTTTTCCTATACTTATTAGATGATATCCGATATGTGACAGTTTCAGGTACCCACACAGTCGTAGTGACTCACACTAGGGCGCGGGGGCGGGCCGACCTTTGACCCGCCCTCTCTCCCTCTCAGATTATTAGCTTCAAGTTTTTTATGAATAGGAATACGAATTCGCTATGTCTTTGTTTGTTTTGTTTGTGAAATTCCCTTCATTGGGGGTTGCTTGAGCTTTATTAAAGATGAAAAATATTAGTTATTTTGAGGTTGTACTCTATTATGAATCTCTCTTCGACTAATGTTATAATATGAATTAGAACTTTAATTACCTCTTAACTGTAAATCATTAAATATTAAGCAAACTATAAGTATGTTATTTAAGACGTCATAATATTTGTTATTAGGAATATTATTTTCATACTAATTAGCAGTTACGTTACACTGAACTCTATTAATAAACAACATACATACATAGCTTTTCGCTGTATCTCGCATATAGCAGGGTAGGCAGAGGGAACCTAGTGTTAAGACACTCCGTTTCCCATTTTCCGCCAAATTTGAGGCATTGTGTGCTGAGTGGCGGAACTCAACGCCGCGCTTTGCCTTATTAAGAAACAAAAAATATACTAACAAGATATTTAGTCGATTTTCGAAGTCAAATTTACTTACAAATAAAAGAAGGATATATGAATCTACAGATATATTATTGCTGAATTCTTTATGAATAATTTATTTCATATTCTAGGCTCCTCACAATCTAGTAATATTTGAATAGGTACATCTTTCATATTCACGCTTTTTCGGACTTTGTCAGGTTAGTAGGAAGAACCTTAGAATGACATTTTAGTCTCTATTCGTCATTATATGCTGTATTTAAAATGACATTTTTTGTTCAATATTTACTTTTAATTCATAAAACAACGTCTACTTTTATTTCTAACACTCATTCAATTAATAAATGCAAAAAACTTTTGAAATTTTGGCCCACTTCTTACCGTGTTTTGCTTAAAATTTTACACACAGGACAGGACAATCTGGATAACCAAAAAATATTTCTAAGTGTCCTGTTTTATGCAAAATGTAATAAGACCATCTATTACTCACTTTTTGATAATTAAGATTTATCCAATGTCATATCTCATCTAAATAGGTTAAAAAGTACCTTACATCCTAAATTTTCTATCACTTTGGCCCTACGAACGGTTAAACGTGATAACTGTACCTTAATAACATATACCTGCACGATATATCCCGCATATAGCAGGGTAGGCAGAGGGAACCTAGTGTTAAGACACTCCGTTCCCCACTTTCCGCTGAATTGAGGCATTGCGTGCTGAGTGGTGGAACTTAACGCCGCGCTTTGCCTTTGTTACCAAGCCCAGGAAATGAGAAATTCCATTTCCAGGAGTGGGAATAGAACCCACAACCTGTCGCATTTACAATCGCACGCTTGTGGCTCTGCGCCACGACAGGCATTATACTATAAAAAGAAATAAATTTTCATAGTAACTAAATAGTTTATTTAAAAATAATAAACAATAATTAAATTCCAAATAAATCTCATATAAATATAAATAAAATAAACATAAGTAGACTGCTACTTAATAATCAATATTAATTTCGACGTAAACTTCGAAAGCTCAGTGTAATAGCGTAGATTCATCTGAAAGCTTATCATCGATCGTGGCATAGGTCTGTGTGTGTCACCCCCGCCCGCCCAGCCTGAGTAATTGGGAGCAGGTAGCTGTCTTCTACTTAGCGAATTTTTACTTTTTGCGGTATAAAATATTTATATTTTTTTAATTATTTAGCCGTATTAACGTAGTTAATGATAAATATATGTTTATTAAAGATTATAGAAATTAAAAATGGTCATTTTTTTAACTTTTTCTTGAAAATATGCTTTGTTTGAGATATTTTCTAATTGTCATGTTGATATTATATTGTGTTAGTGTAATAGCAGCAGTTTAATTTGATCTATACATGTAATTGAGACCAGCGTGGGACAGTTTTAAACTGCAAACGCGTTGGTTGTGGATTCGATTCCCACTTAGGGACATGATTATATTTAATTGACAAAGTGCGAAATTGACTTCTATCATTCAATACACAATGTCCCCGTTTTAGTGATAAGTGTAGAATGGAGACTAGATTGTTTCTGCCTACTCCACTAAGTATTAATTTTTCTTATTGGACAAATATTACATATGTTATATAATTATATAATTCTGTAATATTAGCATAAGTCATTCGCTGCCTTTAGTTATTTATATTTGTAAGTAAATTTGGGCAAATCGTAGCGAGCAAAGAGAGTACTATCGCATAGGTACATACATCATCAAATAACCAATATCTGATACTTAGCTAATGAAAGAGACTCCCTAACACATATCGTATAGCAGTGTCTGGGACTGCCAACCCAAGTGTAGGTTTAAGAGATCTCTTTAGAATGCATAAACGGTCACCTCCATTGCCTGAGCTCCTCTCACAAGCAATTACGAGCTCACTATCGCTAGGCTATTTTCATCTACCTCACAATGCTTATAATATTTCGTCAAATACTAAATTACCTAATATGCTAACAATAAGGACATAAAAGACATAAAACAAGACTAAATATTTTTTTTTTACTTCACTCTGTATCCCGCATATAGCAAGGTAGACAGAGGGAACTTGAGAACCTAGTGTTAAGACACTCCGTTCTCTTACAACAATTCCGTTCCCCACTAAATATAAATACTAAATAACAAGATGTAAATATTATACTTACCATAATTTCCAGAAGTAACAGATCGAACTTCACATTCAATATAATATATCAAACAAAACCTCTTTAAGTATCATCTGGTGTTAAAATATTTATTAAGAAGCCTAACAAAGAATATTTGCTGCAAACATTAAGATCAAACTCAATTTGATGTTCAAAAATCACACAAGAGGCATTCCGCACTGTTTTAGCCGATACAAATGCTTTGAAAGCATAAATCACTCACTTCCTATCACAGTTCAAGTGGACAGGGCTTCTCAAATACGACATCTTGACGAAATATTGACTTTAGAAATGGTTATTCCCCTGGTATAAATCATATATTTAACATCGTGGTATCTAACGCCTGTCGTGGCGCAGAGGCACAAGCGTGCTCCTGTAAACGCGACAGGTTGTGGGTTTGATTCCAGACAATGTAATTTTTCATTTCCTGGATTTGGTACAGGCAAAGCGCGGCGTTGAGTACCGCCACTCAGCTGAACGGAGTGTCTTAACACCAGGTTCCCCCTGTCTACCCTGCTATATGCTGGATACAGCGTGAAGCTATATATATATATATATATATATATATATATATATATATATATAAATCAACAAACAATAATATTATATTTACTAATTATTGAACCAAAATATGTAGACTATCAACATGTCTGTAAAACTGTTTAAAATGCTGTACTATAAAACGCTACGTTGAGTTGACTCAACAGGCTATGTTTCAAAGTAAATTTGAACATTGGAAGCGGAGTACCTTGGTTCTAGGTTCTCTCTGCCTACCCTGAAATACGGTTGAAACGCGTAGAGCTAAATATATACAAGTATATCCACAAACACCAATATACTGCAATCAGCATGTTGTCTCATATCAAAATTTCATTAAAATAATGACAATCTGGCGTAGACTATTTCCTATATTTTAAAAACTTCTCTAAATTTAAATCCACATACACATACATACATAGCTTCACGCTGTATCCCGCATATAGCAGGGTAGGCAGAGGGAACCTAGTGTTAAGACACTCCGTTCCATATTTTCCGCCGAATTGAGGCATTGCGTGCTGAATGGCGGAACTCAACGCCGCGCTTTGCCTTGAAATTTAAATTTAACTGATATCAACCACTGTACAAATAAATATTTTAAAAGGCACTATAAATATAGTTTTTATAATTACCAATTTAAAAATCATAAATAAAAAAACTTGCTTCATTTATTCATCATCATCACCCAAAGATAGAAGTTTAAAATCAAATAACTTTGATGATCCCTGCATTAAACGATCCGCAAATAAGACAATAGGTACGGCACCGTCACCCTTAAATCACTCGTTCACTTGCTTTTTTAGTTTTTTCGCGGACGGCGTAATTTTGGAACGGCAGACGCGTGGCGCGCTGTGTTCATCAATTTAAGTAGAAGTACTAAACGATTGCTTATAGAATGTCTTATGTTTAATTTTAAATTGAAGATTATTTTAACTTATTATAGAAGGCACTCAGCACGCAATGTCTCAATTTGGCGGAAAGTGGTGCGTGCTTGCGTACTGAGTGCCGTAACTCAACGCCGCGCTTTGCCTTGCTACCTAACCCAGGAAATGAACATTTAACATTTCCTTGAGTGGGAATCGAACCCACAACCTGTCGCGTTTACAATCGCACGCTTGTGCCTCTGCGACACGACAGGCGTTAGTTAGTGTTAAAATGAGCATATTTTAAATATTAATCCCGGAATGGATATCGAACCCACAATCATCGTATTTAGAGAAGGTAATTGTCCCACTGAGTTTGACCTGATGGCTGATACTAGTTGAAGATTACAATAACTACATTTAGTCATAAGTACATAAAAAAAATAAAAAAAATTAAATCGTAAATTTTTATAAGCAGATCAGAGAAATAAAGGCTCTTTTTTTTCCATGTATTTTATTTATTGTCCCACTGTGCCACGATAGTCTTAATAAATAAATAATTCCATAGTCATCATTAAAATATTTCTTAACAAGAATCATCACACGAACGCTGTATGCTCGGAACATAACCTATTTTTATTGTTGATAAAGAGTTCGGAGGTTATCTACTACGCCACTGTCTTGTGACTATCAGTAATGGCTTCCCTATGTCATCCTCTTATACATATTATGAATATTTAAATATTATATTACGCTGATTATTTTTTTAAACTTTAGATGAGTTTGCTAAATTATTGATATGAATTATATTTAATTTTTTATAGTATGAGAATATTTTTAGATATCTTAGGGAAAACCAATTTATTATTTACAATTTGTACGTGAAAAAAGAAATTCCACACCAGGAAATGGAATTTTTTGTTTCCTGGGTTTGGTAAGAAGGCGCAGCGCGACGTTGTGTTCCGCCACTCACTGCAATGCCTCAATTCGGCGGAAAGTGGGGAATGGAGTGTCTTAACACTAGGTTCCCTCTGCTTACCCTGCTATATGCGGGATACAGCGTGAAGCTATGTATGTATGTAAAAAAGAAATTTATAACACTATACCATATACCTAATAACTTTGACTTTGCATGCATTAAAAATGTGTTTGACGAAAAGCGATGATTCTTCTTTGAATTATTTTTTTTTTAAACTGGGGATTGTAGTATATAATTTTAAATAATATAAAATTATATACTACAATACATGAGATTACCATTAATACTTAAATATACTACAACAGGATCAACACTTTCAAATATTTTGTTTAGCTTCACGCTGTATCCCGCACATACCAGGGTAGGCAGAGGGAACCAGAGAACCTAGTGTTAAGACACTCTGTTCTCTTTTGACATAAATAAAAAAGAAATAAAAAAAAGAATATTCTCAATATAAGAGCTCAGCAAATCTGTAAATACATAACATCATTCGGCGAAAATTCATCCGAGAATCTGTGAAAAAATGGCCCCCAATAATCCGCGGTCGGTCAGAGGCGCGCAACCGACGGTCGCGGTCCGAAACCGTTGATGCGATTTCACGCCTCAACGCGTTCTACACGACGAATACTGCCAATAGTTCTATACATCAAATATTAGCAAAAAGTAACTTAAAAAATATTTAAATGAATGCATTTCATTTATATTTTCTTTTCTTGTGATATAAAAACTCAACACGCAATGACTCAATTCGGCGGAAAGTGGGGAACGGAATTATTGAAAGAGAATGGAGTGTCTTAACACTAGGTTCTTTGGTTCCCTCTGCCTACCGCGCTACATGCGGGATATAGCGTGAAATTGAAAAAAAAAAGTTTAAATATGGATATGATAGAGCATAGGAATAGGGAATAAAGTTTGAACATTAGGTTCTCTTTATTTTGTCTTAAGCGGGAAACACACAAAGTTAAAAAGAAGTGATGACACTTAAATAATAGAATAACTTAGGCTATATAGTATTTAAAGCTGAGACGATTTTTATATTCGTCTGGTTTTAATTCTCAATCCTTTATCGCCCACTACTGGGTATCCTCATTAAACTTCCAATAAAAGAGTTTGCTCGCTTTTCGTTCTACTCAACTATTATCGACTCATAGTTCTGACAAGATCATTAGTACATGGACAGATGATTGACTGTCGTTCCACGTTTCTTTTACCCAGTTTAAAATCTTTCAGCTCACTTTTTTATAGATCTACTTAATAAAAGATATTATCAAATCTACCTTATTAAGTAAAATCTTAAAATTAACAACGTTTTAGCGAATCTCTTTATGGAAACACCCTAATAAGTCTAATAAAAGCCCGCTCTGATTCACAATATCACCGCATCGCGGCTTTAGCGCTTTGTGCGGAGGCGACCAATTGCACAGAACCCCTGGCTGATCACTTAATTGACTACAAAGCGAACGCTTTTCGACACCACCGTACATATTCTCACAGACATCGCTATGTTACTCTTCCATTGACTATTAATATTGATAAAATGAATGATTTTTTATTAATTAAATAAAAATATGGTAAATAAATTAAACAAAAGGGATGAAATAAAGAATGTATATATTTATAAATGGTCTAAATAAACATTTAAGCATATTTTCTTCTACAAGTCACGTTCTTTTATTGGGTAAATACAAAGACAATTAAGACAAATCAATTCAAGCTAGATCAGACTCCTTCACCATACAAAATATTCACCAAACAAGTAGGATGCCACAAATTATAACATTTCAAAGGCCGCAATGTATGAACGTTGATATCATAAAACCACCACCGCTTAGGTAAAGGCAAGCCGATAATATCGGATTAAAGTGCAGTGAAAATGAGATTTGTTGGCGAGTGATAGGATTGTACGCTTTACGCTACTTAATCCTCGATTAAGGAAATCGGGGAAGCAAGGTTGCTGCTTTTGATAAAAACGTTCGCGCGCACACTCTTATTGGATTGGTCTTGAGTGCCCTTGCTCTAAGATTTGGCTTCTAATAAATGTGATGATGTACCTGTAGTATCTAATAAAGTTTAAATTCTATGAAATATTGAAATTCATTGTATTGAGCTCCAAAGGTGTGTATCAACATGAGATTTTCGTTTATATTGAAACAAATATAAACTTAGAAAAAAAAATCCTAAGAATAGGAGGTTTTTTTTACCTAACCTTACAACTTCTTTCTTTCTGCCTATCTTGTTATATACGGGGAATGCATAAAGCTAAAAAGAGGAATGAAATACTGGCGTCTATATTTCTATATTTTTAGTTTCACATTTTTTCTGGCGACGACGTAGACTGTCGTGTCGTGGCGCAGAAGCACAAGCGTGCGACTGTAAACGCGACAGATTGTGGGTTCAAATCCCACTCCAGGAAATGGAATTTTCATTTCCTGGATTTGGTAACAAGGCAAAACGCAGCTCTCAGCACGCAATGCCACACTAGGTTCCCTCTGCCTACCCTGCTATATGCGGGATAGAGCGTGAAGCTATGTATTTGTATGTGTGTACATTTTTTCTTGCATACTAGGGTGCTCAGAGAAAATCTACCTAGTTTTCTACTATCCGCACCAAATTGAGAAGCGATTGAGTGGAACTCAACGCCGCGCTTTGTAGTCACTTCATAGCAAATAATAAATATGGTCAAAGACACGATTGAATAAAGTAGTCATAACCAAATCGGATATGTTATATTTCCCCAGGGAAGAACCCAATCAATATAAAATCTGTAATCTCTGCGAACTTTGGACGTCCCTATAGAGCGACACATCATCTTAGCTTATACTGACCTGGCAACTGTATAAATCTGAATATTATGAGTACGTTAATAGCACAAATTAGTTATATGCTTTCTTTTTTAAATGACCTTAATCTTAGTACATTTTCAATATTTTAGTTAATATTTTATTTGTATAATTATTTAACTTTTTCTATCAGTGCTTACAGGAACAGGCACGACCTTCAGCAATGAAGAAAAAGTTGTTACTCCACGTATAAATGTTTTTTTTTTTGGATATTAACTTCTCTAACTAAATAGTTAGAGAAATTAATTTAAAAAAAATATTCCTAGCAAAATTCCTAGGAATAAATTGAGGAACTAGGTTCACGGCATAGACACATATTGATGCTTAACGTCTGTCGTGGCGCAGAGGCACAAGCGTGCGACTGTAAATGCGACAGGTTGTGCGTTTGATTCCTCCAAGAAATTAAATTTTAAATAATATTTAGTATTTTCATTTCCTGGGTCTAGTAAGAACTAGGCAAAGCGCGGCGTTAAATTGTGCCACCTAGCACGCAATGCCTCAATCCGGTGGAAAGTGGGAAACGGAATTGTTGAAAGAGAACGGAGACTCTCCGTTCTCTTTTATAACACTAGGTTCATTTCTCAAATACATTTTACTACCTTTATATACCTTTAATTCCAAACAACTATATCAATATCAAAAAAGGGTCAACACCCTTTCGAAACACACTATTTACTAACAAATGTTTACAAGCTGTTTTGTACTTTTTATTTAAGATGAATCTCTTAATACTTTAACCCTCATCTGGCACGTGGTTAACCGCTAAGGTTGCACGGTTAACCCTTAAATAGCTACGGATGCTGTCTTGTTTATTGTTGCCTGTGATACCTGTATAAAAAGTGATATAACCTTTTTTGAACTATTTATTTATCCTTTGAAGTTATCTTTAGAACAATTTATTAGGTATATGTATATTAATTATTTTTTGACATATGTAAATTTTTATTTTCGTTAGTTGAGATTTTTAAATATTTTCTAATATTTTTCCAAAGTAATTAATAAAATCAGAATTTGTAGTTTGGACATACATAACAATATGTCACTATGAAAATATTTCGTTTTCTAAATACACCAAGCATATTGTACGAATACACATCACTGCGGCCTCGAAATTCGTAACGACAAAAAGAAATTACGCCAAATCCAGAATATTCTCTTCTATATATTTTGAGTCAAAAACAAAATCAAAATATTCTTCATTCCAATAGGCTAGTACAAGCACTTTCGAATTGTCAGTTTACAAAAAGATGTCAGTAATGTCAGTCTTAACAGAAGCTACCAGTATTTTATATTATTCTTACATACAAAAATAATACCTAAGTAACAATATTGGACGTTAATTCACCAATTTATTCATATCATGTCTTGAAATACGTAATAATTTACAATTTTCGTCCCAAAAAGCAAAGTAGATATTTTAGGAAATCAAAGCGCCCTTGTTTAAGATGTAAAAACTTTTAACAATAAACCCAATCAGGCATTGGTAAAACCTTAAGAATAGTATTAATTTTCAATGAGCTTATTTACAAATACTCGATCCTATCTCAAAACGCTCGGGCTGGATCTGTCAATATTGTCACAAAATATTAAAATTTGTAAAAAGATGTTTTTTCTTGAAAAAATATAAAAAAACGTCTATGAATGTAGGCTAATTTTCGCTCTCAATACTCACTTTGTGTGTAAGCATCGGGGCGTAATACAAATTAATTCATACATCCTTACAAATGTCACGTAAAAAATGTATGGAAGACCGTTACCTTTTGTTACTTTTTTTCTTTTATTTATGGTGCAAAAATTGGGTTACTTAACGGGAGCGTTATGGGACTATTGTGTCAAATCCTTGGGGATTTTTAGGCGCAAAAAACTTCCCGTTTTTTTTTCTTGGGCACAGATACTTATCTTTCATAAGAACACGCAGCCAATGATTATGAGTTATTAATAGATCACTGAGTGGCTGATAACTGCTTTTAACTATGAAGACGTCAAACAATAAAATAGTTATTTTCTGAAACCAAACCTAATGACTTAAATGTTATTAATTGTTTTTAGGTATCGTTTTATATACAGATAACAAAGTAAAACATATCTAAACGAATTATTAATATTACCTAACTTACATATATAAGTATATATGTTGTTTTTAAGATTTTGTCAATTCAACTACCTCGACCATAATAAATTCGTTTTAGGCTTCTATTCATATTTTTAATGTTGTGAACGAGACACATAGACAAGTTTTTTATACAAACTAGATTTCAACCGTTCTTTACTCAAAGGGTCTCCAAGTACGGAGGTCACAGGTCACCATCGTCTTTTGGTTAAAGAAAAAAGTCGTTACGAAACCTGTACAATAAAGTGATTCAAAAAAGGGGCTTCCTCTAATATTGTGAATATTGATGAAGAAAGAAATCTGGTTTTCGGATTTGCCTACATATTGTAGTTTTATTCAATCCACATGTGTGGTCCCACGGTTTGAGTTCACGTGTTTAAAATGTGTTCTGGGAATTTACAGCACCGTATCAAAAACTTGATTACCATTACTCAAATTTGGACTTTCACGATATACAATCAAAATTTGACAATTCTTTATGACATCTTGTTGTAAAATTAGAATATAAGTTATTTTTATTACTTTTCGAACTCCAAAGAATGGCAATAATTTCCCTTAAAACGTATATCAAATTATCTTATAACGGTATCAGTATATAGCAAGAGATTTAGTAAGAAGCCGTATGTAACATATACCCATATACATGATAAAAGACCGACGTTATATAAAAGGCTTCGAACATAAAGAAGCAATCTCTTTATCTGAACAAAGGGCACGTGGTACATTACAGAATCTTTGCACACGATTCATGTACCCTAACCCTTACGTAAAAGGGATAAAAAGGGATTGTGCTTAAGATAAACGGGTATAGGGGAGTAGATCTCGAAGGTGGGTCTTATTGATCCCGCACGCGCTTACGGGTTAACAGTTAGAAGGGATGCTGCGCACAAGCACGTGGCATGTCAACGGGTTTCTTTGATTTGTATCGTGAATCCTGCTTCACTTTGGACTTCAAGATCAAATAATAAGTATACATATTATGTTATTGTTATGATTTCTCTTTATGGAGCTTTTATATCTTTTAGATTTAGTATGCAGAGAAAACATATAATTATAAGTCACTCCTTTTTTGAATTTTTACTTGTTTAGCGATATTGTGTCCGTGTAATAATCACGGTTCAGTAAGGCACTGTGCCCCGAATAAGCTTCATTTTGTCGATTTGTTTTACATTTGTAATATTATATGAGGCTACAAAAAATCTTTGAGCAGTCACAAAAATAAATTCCATATATAACAAAACAATTAAATCTAATTCCTGTGTTTTGATCCGTATAAGTCTACTAGCCAATTGAATAAGTTTAAATAGCTTTCTAGTTCAATCAGATCATTTTAAGATCACTTTAAAATTCGCTTAATACATTTTTTTACCATAAAAACAAAAAATATATAAAAAATCATGTTAATATTTTAACATTATCTATATCTTTCAAAATACACGTTAGTATCGGATAACACATTAATCGTAACCCTATGTCAAATGGGCTTAGATAAAATTGAGTTAACACCTCGAGTCAGGTCGATGTTCAAGGAATATCAGTAAAAAAAAAGTCCGCAATCTCCAACGCTTATGGGAACCATAAAAGGCGGTATGGTGAAGAAACTACGCAAAAACCGTCGTAAATTTGTCAAGATCCTCCGCCTTTATGCCATGTCGCGGTTTTTGTTCCAGATCGCCTTCCGCCTTAGACAAGATGTAGATATTTTGATGAAATAATCCCGGATTTTGGGAACTGTACAATATTGTTATAATGAGTTATTATACTAATGTCCTATTATACTATAAAAGGTTGTTAGTTCAATTCCCACTCAGCGATATCATATTTAAATTATTTTCATTTTTATGCTCTGGTAAATCAAAGTGCGGCGTTGAGTTCCGCCATGAAACGAATTGTCTTGTATTTGCGCGAAAAGTGGAGAACGGAAAGTCACACTCAGTCCCAGTCAACGGAAAATAACACTTACTTATTATGGATAAAAACGTGAATTTAAAATAAATGAGTTATTATAATTGAGTTGGCAGTAAAAAAACTGTAAGTCATATAATTCTAGTTATGAGGAATAAAAAAAAATATAAGTAAAATTTAATAAAAAAAACTGACTCAGTCAGTAATGTATAAAATAAAAACCTATAAACTATTATGAAGTAAAGACAAAACTATATAAATGCAGTAATGCTTAGAGTACACTATAAATAATACAAGCTTTTTTTTTTTTTAATGGACAACGGATGGCAAACGAGCAAAAGGACCACCTGATGGTAAGTGGCTACCTTTGCCCATGACCATCTACAACACCAGAGATGTTCTAGATGCGTTGCCAACCTAGAGGATACAGATAGAAGGGGAGGACAATGTAGTAGTCCGCTATCGGAACTACCAGATTTTGGGGAAAGGATAGAAAGATAGGCTTATATAGTATTTTAAAAGATAAAACCAAGAAAAAACGCCTATCGTGGCGCAGAGGAACAAGCGTGCGACTGTAACCGCGACAAGTTGTAGGTTCGATTCCCACTCCAGGAAATGTAAGTTTAGTATTTTCATTTCATTGGTTTGGTAACAAGGCAAAGCGCGGCATTGAGTTCCGCAACTCAGCACGCAATTCCTCAATTCGGTTGAAAGTGGGGAACGGAGTGTCTTAACACTAGGTTCCCTCTACCCTACTATATGCGGGATACAGCGTGAAGTTATATATAAAAAAACTATTTTGTCTTGCAAAGCACAACAGGAAAAACCTAGTATAAAGACACTCCATTCTAAAACTAATTAATCTTATTAAATAAATATTATTACAA
>JAKGSA010000461.1:392625-458836 GCA_033558755.1 Philaethria dido
TGGCTTACATGCCATCGAACCGGAACACATCATTAGATATTTAAAAAATATCATTAGATATTTAAATTGAGTTACAAATCATAAAAGATAAGTGAAATATAATTTAAATTGATCATTCTTATCCAGATTATGTTAAACATAAACAATAGAAGTTTATATAATTATTATAACTGGCCCTTGATCCTGAAATGTCTTCTCACCTCCGCAATCACGTGACCCCGAGCCGCATTATAACTGAACTGTGCTATCTATTTAGCGTACAAATTGTTACACTAATTATATGACTAAAACAATACCTGGAGATACTTTAAAATAACCGTAAGCAGTTTAAATATAGGTACTTGTCTAACTAACTATCTATATCTACATGAATATGTTGATATAACGGAAATAAAATGAGATCTACAGTTGCTTTTTTTTTTTTTTTTTATACCACGACGGTGGCAACAAGGCACACGGCCCACCTGATGGTAAGTGGTTACCGTGGCCTATGGACGCTTGCAACACCAGGGGCATCACTTACGCGTTGCCGACCCTTCAAAAAAGTTGTCTGATTTGTCTATAAATACGAAATCTTTTCAAATTGCTTATTATTACTCATTAGTTTTTTTACTTACTATTCTTCATATATTTCTATTTCATTTGTCTCTATTACTCATAGAAAGTTTGAAAAAGTAAGTTTTTATCAAAAAAAAAATGAAACTGGATTCATATAAAACGCACTAAGTAATACATAATGTAATATCATTATGGATATTATCAGAAAAGTTATGCGGTAACATACATAAAAATACAGTCGAATTAAGAACTTCTTTTTTTGAGGTTGATTAAAAATTAGTAGCTTTGGGATGGTTGTTATCATAGATGACAACATTGTGACCGTGGCCTTCCAATAAAAAAAAGGTGGTAACATCATATTTTGCTCAGCTAGGAGACTTTAAATAAATTTTCCCAGAGCTAGATTTAAATCCACAATTCAACAACTCTGTGCTTGGCATAACCATAACGTCATATATGTTAATATTACAAATTTTAAAATATATGAACCAGTTCAATTAAATACGAAACACAAAATAAATAATACGTAACCGTTAACAGGAGTCAGGGAAATCTGAATATTAATCAATCATTCGGGCCTCAAGGGCACCACCGCCTAATCAACGTTTTGAACTAAATAGAAAAACAATATAACCATTGTACGCTTTTACAATGCCGTTCATATCAATTTCGTTTCTAAAATCTAACATTTATTTTATTTAATTTTGAACTTTATTAATAAGTAAATATAGTATATTTTAATATGAATTTATGAGACTTGGATATTATGAAGAGTTTGGTATGATTTTGATATAGAATGGGATACTTGAGCCAAATTAATAGCTTATCTGTGATCAGTTCGTCGGTTATTATGTCACTCATTGCGTGGGCTTCGTCGCAACCTTTTGTGGCGGATACAGGGTTGTTACTTATAAATATAACATTTTAAAAAAAATATATTTAAATTATTTCTGTAGACAAACATATAATTTTAGATAAAATCATGACAATTAATGATTTAACCAAGTTTAACAAATTCGTTGTCTGTTAAAATATGAAAATAGTAGTCATTTTCTTTTATTTTGTCTTTATAATAAAAAAAGAACATATTACAGATAGATAATATTTTATTTATGTGGCTGGATACATTAATTTTTAATTATATAGCAGTAATAGTGCTTCAACCCTAAATCAGCCGAGGGGTGTAACGCACCCCGCATTGTGGCTACCGGGTTATCTGCAACATCTAGACTTTTGTTACCGAACTCGTAATCAGAGACCGCCCTATCGACTTGATTATTATAATAATCTCTTCTTTCCACTCTCTTTCATATTCAGTTTTTTTGTCGAAAAGAAAAGCATAATATCATTGAAGTATTATTAATATGTTATTTTGAGTCTATCTTGGTGTAGATGCTCATATCTAACTTTAAATGACATCTAATTTTTATTTGAATTTCTATTCATGAACATATTGGGTTTTTTTTGTAGGGTTATAGTCCTATCCGTCAACCAACGTGTCCTTACTCGTAAAACTAGAGGAAAGTTTAGAGTGATTTAACACTAAGTTCTACTTCTGTGTAAAATACGTGAGATGTATAAAGACAAATAAAAATAGAATAAACATTAAATATATAGGTATATAAAAAGCTTTACTAGCTTTTGAATGGTATTCAAGTTAAAATGTGTTAAGAAATGAAAATATTAAAATAATATTTAGTATTATCATTTTCACGCTTTGGTAACAAGGCAAAGAGCGGCGTTGAGTTCCGTCACTCAACACGCAATGCCTCAATTCAGCGGAAGTTGGAGAAGGGAAATGTTAATAGAGAGCGGAGTATCTTAACACTAGGTTCTCTGGTTCCCTTTGCCTACTCTGCTATATGCGGGAAACAGCGTGAAGCTAAAAAAAATTGTTTCTTAAGAATTATCTCTGTACGTAAAAATGTCATGTAAAATTTAAAAATAAGAAAACAATATTTCTTGTCAGTTCTTAAAATAAATCTTGAAATGGACGGTGCGTCGCGACAATCCCGTAACAATATATACGAGGGGAGAATTTGAATAAAAATCACATTTCGAAATGTAAAATCGTAATTTTACTACTGTCCATCGATAACGGAACTAATCCGTTTCACTTCCGAAATCTATTCGCGACAATATAATGTCGTCCAGAAATCTACGAAATAAGTAAAAAAAAACAAATTCAAATGTCATGGGAACTGTCGGCGACTTCACGGTTAAACTAATAAGGGATTTGGTACGAACTTTACAAAAGAAATTTCAATTCGTGACGCGATAAATCGATACAGAAAATGACGTGTGTTTTGAATACCGTCACAACTTTATTTTTTTTTCGACCGGACAATGGACAGGGGCAAAGGCAATTATATTTTGTGCCGGTGAAAGAAGTTTGTACAGCCAAAGAGGTCGAATAATAGATGGGGTGCACCTTGGCTGTGTCGTGTGTGTCCTATGCCGGTATGTTTGTTTAGAAAATAGAACTTGTCTGATCTTATCGGCCGCTTTAAGCCTCGTGATTTCTATCGAACGTCGTGATCTGGATATTGAATTGTAGAAATTATTTAAAAATCTATCGATAAGTATAAAAATGTAAATAATAATACATTTAAATTATGTTTTATAATTTATAAGACACCTATTGACTTAGTAGTTACCTGCCGCGATATGGTCATGAGTACGATTCTCACGAAGAAGCAATATTTTGGTATTTAATATAATAATATAATGTCTATGTTGCGTCTTGATATTATTTATACGGAAATGTTAAAAGAGAATGGAGTGTCTTAACACTAGGTTCTCTGGTTCACTCTGCCTACCCCGTTATATGCGGGATACAATGTGAAGTTAAAAAAAAGAAAAAAAAATATATATATATATATACTTAAAATAGTTTGTGCATATATATTCGTCAGTTATTTAATCACGTATTGGAATACATATCAGCCCACATACAGCCCAGCCTCTAACTAACATATTACCTGTTACTTGTCCAAAGACATTATGTTACATATTTAACAGACACATATCCAACATCTTGATTGCGAAATAGATAGAAACAAATTACTACTACTTACTTTCTAGTTATTTGTTTTAATTTATTTTTAATCTTGCGCAGTGGTAGAACTCAACGAATGTATGGGCAGATGGAACGAAAAATAAAAGCCCTGATCGGGATTCGTATCGTCAACCATTGCATATTATCGCGTACGCATCATAAATATCCTCATACATGACGATGTCCTAAAAAAAAGTATAAAAAATTAGAAATACCCAAACAAAAATCTCACCTAATATTCAAACTAACTATAGATTATAATTCATGCGTACTCTACCCTATAAATATTTAATCTTAAAAAAAAATGTTATCTCAGCCACTGAAACGAGTGTTATACAAATTTGCTTAGCTTTTGTTAAAAAAACACAACTGACCGCTAACAAGCTCCATTTTTGATAGAAAAATCTTAGTCTCACGCCCTTTTCGCTCTCCTGTACTCAATTCAATTTTTTTATGACCAGTCGTTACAAAAATTGACCGGGTGTTTACGTACAAAGATAAATCTTAAGAAACAATTTTTTTTTTACTTCACGCTGTTTCCCGCATATAGTAGAGTAGGCAAAGGGAACCAGAGAACCTAGTGTTAAGATACTCCGTTCTCTATTAACATTTCCCTTCCCCAACTTCCGCTGAATTGAGGCATTGCGTGTTGAGTGACGGAACTCAACGCCGCTCTTTACCTTGTTACCAAAGCGTGAAAATGATAATACTAAATATTATTTTAATATTTTCATTTCTTGGAGTGGGAATCGAACCCACAACCTTGCGCGTTTACAGGCCTCCATATGATCAATTGTTAATAAAATTGGCCGGGTTCAGAGATAAATATTAAGAAATAGATAATATATTTAAAACATTTACTTTTTTTATAAATGGATTTTTTTTTTATCTGTAATTGCGTTTAATAAGTGTTATGACGCTTGTGGGACAAATATGTGATATGAAAATTAAAAATATTTTAACGCCTGTCGTGGCGCAGAGGCACAAGTGTGCGACTGTAAAGCGACAGATTGTGGGTTCGATTCCTACTCCAGAAAATGAAGTATTTTCATTTTCTGGGTTTGGTAACAAGGCAAAGCGCGGCGTTGAGTTCCGCCACTCAACACGCAATGCCTCAATCTGGCGGAAAGTGGGGAACGGATTTATTGAAAGAGAACAGAGTGTCTTAACACTAGGTTCGCAGGTTCCCTCTGCCTACCCTGCTATATGCGGGATGGTGTATATGATGATGGCAGGATGAAATTAAAAAAAAAATACTTTAAGCAATAAATACTCTTTTAACCAACTTCAAAAAAGGAGGACATTCTCAATACGAATGTTTCTTTATATGTAACCTATTTTCATGATTCAATTCATATCATAGCTAGTGCTTCTCATGTGGTCTGGTTAAAATTCAGTTTAGATCAGACGAGTAGTATTTGAGTTATTCGTAACAATTTTACATTTTAGTATATTATATTTAAAATCGATTTTCTTTTCTGTTAAAATTTTCATTATATACCCAATGTTTGCGCACTCCTATTTTTTTTTTTTTTTTATGGATAACGGATGGCAAACGAGCAGAAGGACCACCTGATGGTAAGTGGATACCTTCGCCCATGAACATCTACAACACCAGAGATGTTGTAGATGCGTTGCCAACCTAGAGGATAGAGACGGAAGGGGAGGATAATGTAGTAGTCCGCTATCGGAACCACCACATTTTTGGGAAAGAGTGGGTGGGAAAGGGGAAAACCTGGCTTACATGCCATCGAACCGGAACACATCACAAGATATTTGGCGGTTCGTCTTTGACATGATAGTGGTCGCAAGCCAGACGGAGGACGAACCTCCTACCACCAAACAATCCTATCCTCTCAAGGTACTATTAATATGGATTTTTTTTCATAACATTTGGTAATGGAGTAGAAAATGGAGTATTTTGACACTAACTTTGACACTACACTAAAGTGTAGGCAGAGAAAACTTTCTTTTCTATTACGTATATCACCACCAGAACTATATAAGCTTCAAATGACTTCGTCTTTCATCACAAGTATACGCTTTATTTTCTTAAATAAAAAAGATATTCATTTCTATAAATATTACAATGTTACTTGCAATAATAATATTTAATTGCATTTACATTGTATTATAATTGTGTTTTTTAAAGTTCATAATATTCTTATCTTTTTGTTTCTTTTTTGTTTAGTAGATGGTTGTCGATTTAATATCGACTAGAAGGAACAACTTTATTTAAATTATTTATATTTTTCTAGTATTGTGAAGCAAACCGCGGCGTTTAGTTCCGCCATCAGCACGCAGAGAACTATGTTACCCTACTATACTAAAAGCCAATGAAACTGATTTATTTATTTTTACCTTCACGCTGTATCCCACATATAGCAGGGTAGGCAGAGGGAACCTAGTGCTAAGACACTCCGTTCCCCACTTTCCGCTGAATTGAGGCATTGTGCGTTTAGTGGCGGAACTCAACGCCGCGCTTATGCCTTTATATAATCAGTTAGTGTAGAACGTAGAAATATGTCACTATATCCTGTACTGTAAAATATGTGAAGATAAAAAATTCTAACAATTTTTTACCCTTGTTGTGAATTTTGATCTACCAACGAGTCATATGAGAATATTACGTCAATATCCTATCCCTATCCATCATATGCGCTATTGACAAAAATTTACGAGATTAATATTTACGAAGCTCTTCGTTTTCATATAAGGTTAAGGAAGTATTAAACATATTGCACTTAGTAAGGTGACATTTTATTAGTAAGGTGACTTAAAAGTTTAAAATATGATTATTAGGTATAATGTTTAATAAGGACATAAAATAAACTGCTATGGTAACTAAATAATTGTTATATATACATTTTCATATAAACATATATTTAAAAAGCATCTTCACCCTTTTTCGAGGAGAACGTAGTGTGGGGAACGGAATTGTTGAAGGAGAATGGAGTGTCTTAACACTAGGTTCTCTAGTTCCCTCTGCCTACCCTGCTATATGCGGGTTACAGCGTGAAGTTAAAAAAAAACGTAGTGTTAAAGTACTCCGATTTCCACTTTCTTACCACAATCTGAGAATCTCACAATAAGAATCGAACTCACAACCATTCGTGTTAACGGTCAGATGCTGCACCATTGCGATATCACTAAATTAACTAAGTATATTTATTAAAGATTTCATTTAAAAGCTAAAATCCTTTCATATTTAGTTATAACAAATATGAAGATAAACTCTATGCCAAGCAAAGCAGGGTGGCAGAGTAGGCAGAGACAACTTAGTGTTAAGACACTCTGTTCTTCACTTTCTACCAATTCGAGACATTGCGTGTTGAGCAGCAGAACTCCACACCGCGTTTTGTTTTACAGAATTAAAATAACAAGTGTCCCCGTTGACGCGTTAACAACGCGCTGTCTTTAGTAATGTATATGTCACTTTTTATAAACATGGATGTCAAACCATGGTAGTGTGTGTAACATTTATTTTATTATATAGTTTTTGTGCAATATTTAAAAAAAATATTAGCATTCTGCACTCCTTCTCTATATAAACTATAAGTGTGTCAAATTTCATGCCCCTCCGTCCGCGTATTTTTCTGAAAAAATGATCTAAAGTTTTTGCTTTACGTATTTATATAAAGATTTCTATACAATCCCTCACTGAGGATCGAACTTACAACATTCGCGTCTACAGACACAGTTTAATTGACCTTTGGACAGGACAGTCTCGCACAAAAATAATTATTTTAATTTTATGCTTTATTTAAAAATCAAGAACCTTTTAAATTATTAAGTTAAATAATTATATGCCGGCCATCGTAGCCCAGTCTGACGGTAATATCATTCACACTAAGGAGGAATAGTTAATAATTTTTTTTTATTTCCTCACTTTGGTAAAACAAAGCGCAGCGTTGAGTTCCGTCACTCAACATGTAATATCTTCATTTATAACTTATGTAAGTATGACCACATATCATCTTATAGGAGGCAGCTTGGTTGGCTTTCGGTAGACAATCGCGGGAAATCTAGGATCTTTTGCCTACATTACTCCATCTTATTTGATCCAAATTGTTCCACTTATCTCTCTTCAGACTTTTCCTTCCTTTCCTCTTTCCACAATAGGGTTAAAGAGGAGAACGGAGTGTCTTGACATTATGTCTCTCTGTCTATTCTACTATGCCGGAAAAAGCGTGAAGGTAAAAAATAATCATAATATCATTCAAATGCAGTAACACAGATAATCCCCTACTTTGTCCAATACAGTGTCCCTTGCGATCGTTTCTCACGGACGGACGACGTATAATTTAGCTATAAATAAAATTGCAATCTAAAATTCCTTGGACCGCAAACATTTGGGGTAGAGTCGTCGATACTTTATAGAAATATGTTTAAATAAAAAAAATGATTCAGTAGGTTGGTTTTCGTAACGGTGATATCTGTATTGATATTTATTACATACATACATACATAGCTTCACGCTGTATCCCGCATATAGCAGGGTAGGCAGAGGGAAGCTAGTGTTAAGACACTCCGTTCCCCACAGTACATATAAATTATTAAAAAAAAAATTACATATTTTCTATTACTTAAACAGTTTTGGGAATTCGGCAATTAGGCTATACGTTCATATCATAACTGATACGAAGTATTGATACAGTTGACACAAGTCATTGAGTAGACGACGCGATATCTATTCAAAGACGCAAAAATAAAGTAGAAAATATATAATTTTGGTGTCTTTTTGCCATATTTTGGGATTTTCAGATTCCCCCGAGTCGGAGTTGAACCCACAGCCGGTTGCATTTACAGTTAGACACTGACGCACTGCGCCACGATGGTCCTATTCTAGCATAATAGAAGAATATTTCGCAAAAAATCCACTATTTACGTCATTTCAATGACAATACAGTAAAAACCAGTGGCAACGGTATAAATAAGCCATTGAAGGAATATACGCATATTGAAGAGGAATGATCTTCAGATAAAATTTTACGAGGCGTGGTTAAAGGGTACCTACATTACGTCCGACGATGTGCGTGTCCATTGTTTATAGGACATTGGTAAAGTTATACTTATTATATTAAATATTATGATGATGAAAAAAAAATATTTTTTTTTAATTAATTAATTTGCTTTATCCCGCATATAGCAGGGTAGGCAGAGAGAACCTGAGAACCTAGTGTTAAGACACTCCGTTCCACCGAATTAAGGCATTGATGATTTTAATATAGATAAAATAAAATTGACTTTGACTTTGACTATACGGCATACAAAGTAAGGCCCTAGTTCCGTCACATAAACTTAGTCTCAAATTCAGGCAGAAAATGAAGAACGGAGCGTCTTAATACTAGTTTGTCTCCTACCCAAAAAGAAATATTTTTTGAAATCAACTGTCTGAATACTTTATAGACCGTCATAACGGTACGCGTTCGGTGGAAGATTTTGGGATATTATGTACCAAAAGAAAAAGAACTTTACAATCAAACTAAACGCTATATATGTATTAAATTATATTCTTTTATTTATTATATTAATAATAAAAATCAAATAATTTAGTATTAACAATACAATTGTGAAAATACTTGCAATGGAAACTAACAATAACTTGTAAATCACATTTGCAAAGGGTTGGCGTGATCCGCGTAAGCGCGGGTAATGCTCGAATCGCCAGCTTTGCGTAACACCGAGGATTACACTCCTTCAATATTCTCATAGTAAATGCATAAAACAACGTTAATACTCATCATAAAACCAGCAAGTCTTTTTTGTTCGTTCATACATATTTCGTATGTTACTAAGTTAGTAGAGATTATTTTGTGATAAAACGCCTGTCGTGGCGCAGAGGCACAAGCGCGCGACTGTAAACGCGACAGGTTGTGGGTTCGATTCCCACTCCAGGAAATGTAAAATAAAGTATTTTTTTTAGTTTGGTAACAAGGCAAAGCGCGGCGTTGAGTTCCGCCACTCAACTCGCAATGCCTCAATTCGACGGAAAGTAGGGAACTGAATTGTTGAAAGAGAATGGAGTGTCTTAATCATTGTACGAGTAATCTTCATACAAATAAGAAAATAAAGTATTTTTAATACATCTAAGAAAATGCCTACTTTCTTGAAAATTTGCACGTCCTTCGGTGATAATACAATATTTTTATACCAAGAACTAAATGTCCTTTGGTAGTAACGAGAAAAAAAAATATAAGTTACAGTCTATTTTTTTGATGACAACATTTAACAAACTTAAATAATATGGCAAGAGTCAAAACACAAGGGAGTTGCGAGTGACAACTAATGAATACATCAAATATAAGTAATTAAGTTCTTAATAAGAAAAGAAAACTGACTTCAAAGAAAATGCAATAAAAATACAATTATTACGAATAGCTCAAAAACTACTGCCAGATCATAACTAAATTTTAACGGGGATCAGAATACAAGCACTAGTTATTATATAAAAAAAAGAATCGTCAAAATGTACTCACACAGTAAAAAGTTAAACGACAATAAAAAAAAATACACTCGAATTGTTGGAATAATCCTTTTTATAAAATCGGTTAAAAATATGAATAAAACAGCAAACAATATTAAAATAAAAGCAAAATCAATTCAGTCGTCGCTGGACATCAAAATTTCCGTACCGCCCCAAGGGTCCCATGATTAAAGTGGAGATCGGCGATCACTCATGTAATCCCATTGATTGATGGTCTTTTGTGGAAAAATTCCCTTTTTGGGGAAAACTGCTATCTCCTCCATGAATAAGTTACCGTGTTGGTAGAGGCTGAGTAAACTGTTGTTTGTATATTGATATACCTATATATTTAGAATGGTATATTTTATAATATATGAGTTAACGAATATTTTAGCAAATTTAGTTTAAAATTTATTTCAACTCAAACATAAATATTACATACATACATAGTTTCACGCTGTATCCCGCAAATAGGAGGATAGGCAGAGGGAACGTAGTGTTAAGACACTCCGTTCCCCACTTTCAGCCGAATTGAGCCATTTCGTGCTGAGTGGCGGAACTTAACGCTGCACATAAATATTTCGTTATGAAATTATTATTATTTGTTGTATTATTTTTATTATTAAATGACATGAATTATTTCAGTAAGTAAGTAAAACTTTACTTCTTTTTTTATTTTTTTCGACTGTGTAGTATGCTGTTGGCCCTATTGGCCTCGACAGCGTCACCGGGTTTTGTGGGGGGCCGAGCTTGAAGAGCTCTGACCCTGGCTTGGCCTCCTTAGGAGGAGGACCATCAACTTAGAACTGCAGTGTCACAAGGACGCCTCCTGTGGGGCCGAACCTCGGTAAACTTTACTTTTTTAAAAATAATATCAAAATTATTTTGTCATATGTGTGTGTCATAGTAGTAGTCACTTATACGTTCAATAATAAAAATAAAATTTACTAAAATTATCTTTCAATTGAAAATAGACCGTACAATAATTAGAGTCAAGCTCAACTCCACCGAAACATGATAGCCCTATATAATATTTGAAAAAAATATTAATTCAAAATTATGTAGAAATTGATAACGGACGCATAAATTTAGTTTTAATGCGTACATTTAATAATATAGATTAAAAATGTCCAAGCAAAAGACTGTGAAATACTAATTAACTAACTTAATGAAATAATTTAAATACAACACGCGGTCAAACAGGAATCAAAATCGAAGGTCAGTTATTTGTGTTCACTGTGCACCACCTGCATATGCATGTGCTTGGCTGCATAATAATACAATCACTACCTAAGTCCATGCGACGGAATAAATTATAGACACAAAAGATGACCGGTCCTCACAATACACTGTTTTCTTACACATCGTAGGGGATATTCAAATTTTAGGGTCGGTAGCTAAATATAAAATCATTATTATATTTTTTCATGCACTGTCTTTTCTCACGGGTCAAGCGGTGACCTTTACTGGACAATACGTGAAAGATGGTCTAAAAATTTATAATTAATGCCCCGGCATCTATCCCGGGCATTGAATTCGCGGATAATAGCGCGAATTGCACGATTTATGACTACATGAATAGTACTAGATGGGTAGAAAGTTGAATTTCTTGAATATTGATGAATAGTACTGGTACGGTGTTGCTTCTTGAGAACCGCTGTGTAACACTTGTTAAGTCGTTATGTCATTAATCTTTTGAAATGTTTCTGACCTTTGCATGCGAATTTTATTGTTGCTGACTTTATGGAAATAATAAGAATAATTGAAATCATATAATGATAATGATTATAAGAAATAGAACAATTATATGAACAACACAATTATTATAGTATTTGCAGTACTAATATTAAATTTTAAAGTATAAATGGGGAACGGAGTGTCTTAACCCTAGGTTCCCTCTCCCTACCCTGCTATATGCGGAATACAGCGTGAAGCTAAAAAAAAAGTATAAGTTGTTATTAATATTGTAAATATGAGGTATATGTGTGGCTTTAGAAAACGCCTAAATTTTAATTTGGGACTCGAACCCGCGCTTCTTAGAAGTGATGGTACTAATCACACACTTACGATAAGAAAAACATTTTTAGATAACTTCTCACTTTCACCAACTAAAAAGATACGAATAAATATAAAACTACATTGTAACAAGTAATTTCAATTCTAATTTTCAAATCTTATCACTTCGATAAAAGTTTAAGAGTAACATTACACGAGCACTAATAAAAAAGCTAATTTAAGCTATTTATAGACATCATATCTGTGGAGATGAAAGCGATGCTGCGTTCAATGTTGTGGCACGCGAATGGCATCAGGTGAAACCCGTTTACATTTAATCCCAGATACAAAGCATATTGGGATAAATATATGCGTAAACCACGCGACTTAAATGTATAGTAATTTGAATTATATTAAACAAATTAAAATAACACCATTATGGCACGGTTAGGGAGATTTGACTGCAAAAGCAATGGTCCTGAATTCGATTTCCGCTTGGGAAAGTATTTACGTAATTAAGTTAAGAGGGGAACGGATATGCTAGAGGACGGAGTGTCTTAACACTATGTTCTCTGGTTCCTTGTACTTACCCTGTCATGTGCGGAATATAGTGTGAAGCTAAAAAAGCTTTTTTTTCAATAGCTTACATAAAACATAAAAAAAAAATGAATACTAGAAGACTATAGTAACTGAAGTAACGTAGTAACCTAATATTGTTAGAAAACTCGCGGCGTTTAGTTCCGCTACCTAACGCGTAATATCTCTGAAAGTGGAGATGGGTGTGTAACTTATCACACCAATAAAAAAAAAGAAATGTGTGACACTAAACATCATAAAGAAAAAGGTCAAACGAAATTATAATGAGATAAGTGCATCAAACGCACGTGGCTACATAAAAACCAGTTATATTCCTGGACATCGACTTTTGAGATGAATCTTTTTAAATGCTAATAGGGTTTCGTCATTTTATAGGTACGGTTAATTTTGTTTATTTGTAATGTCACACTTCGGGCACGTGGACCGTGTTGGGTATATTAAATATATAACCATAGTAGCGAAGTAGTCTAACCGAGATTGACTAAACACTGGTTGTTGGTTCAAAGTATAGAAAAATTATATGCGATAAGAAATACATTTAGAGAAGAAGTTCCTTATATTCCTTAGTTGAGTTCCCCCACTCAACACGCAATGCTTCAATTCGGCGGAAAGTGGGGAACGGAATTGTTGTAAGAGAACGGAGTGTCTTAACACAAGGTTCTCTGGTTCCCTCTGCCTACCCTGCTATATCCAGGATACAGCGTGAAGTTAAAAAAAAAGTTCCTTATAGAATACCTATGGATTCATAGTGTAAATGCCGGCCTCATTTAGTTGCAGATAGTTGAGCTCGGAGCAATACCTGGAGTTTAAAACCCAAGAGCTATACCGCTAAAGGGACCCCTTTAAAATACACTAATGCTCACTTCCACTGCCTGAACTATTTTCTCATATTCACTAAATTTGAAAAGACTAGACTAACGATAGTTCTCGATAGGCTTCATCTTTTAGTAGATTAAAGACAGATTTTGATGTTATACCACTTGCTCGTGCTTCTACCGTACCTATGTACAATTTATCTCTAAACCTGGTCAGTTCGTAGATAAATTTAAAGTTAAGTTGGCCTTTAAGAATATTTGTTTCTCACGAAACTGTAAAATTTACCATTATTATGAAGATTTCAACTCAAATCCTGAAAAAACATTTCATGTCAAAAAACTAATTGTTTTTTATTACATCACAAGTTTATTAGTGACTATAAGCGAGAACAAAATGTCATTAGCTAGTGAAGCGCATTTGTCGGAAGCACACGATTTATGTCGACACTAACCTACGCGTGGATCCGAAAACCAAATACAATGTGCGTGTTGTAAACCATATCTAGTGATGGGCTGGATATCTGATATCGATATTATTACGAAAATTAAAAAAAAAGGAATTACAGCATTTAAACTCTACGATTTTCTGCCTCCTTTTTATTATAGGCAGGTAATAAAAAAACATTTGTATAGATATTATTCAAAATATATATTTTTTCACTTTTTCATAATTAGAGGCAAAAAGGTGATCGTGAATCTAACACAATCATTGAACCCGTGGAATTGGCAATAAAATTCGATATTGTGTAATAAAATTAACTAGTATTTGACGCGTAAAATACGCGTGGCTTTACGTATATACAAAGCTATGAGAAGTATTTCTATTTTTATAAAAAAATATTTACACTCCACGGAGAACAGTGGGTTCTCCATTGTCCACAAACTTAAAAGGGTTTCCTTAATTACCAATATATGAAATTATATAAAATAATAATCATATCAATGCACTATACCAAAACAAATACTATCGACTCGATACAATTTAAAACAAAATAATTAAACATAACTAAAATTGAACAAAAAAGTCGCCAGGAAGATATATCTCAAAAAAGGCAGTGGCACGTTGAGTATTTATGGAAATCTAAATAACTTTGGGCTTTTTTAATCGTGGGGAATGAGTTTTTCAGATGAATTTGTTTATTTTGGTACTTCAGTGATTTGTTCGGAACTAAATATTACGGTTTATGTGCGTTAGATGAAGTGGAACTATAAACATATAGTAGAAACCACAGGGGAATGGTTCATTCTAAGTTATATTCATTTTTGTATGATAATCGTAAATTGGTTGATCTATGGATGAGTAGCGGTTAGTTTAGGTTAAAAAAATCTTTATTTTTTTTTATTTTTTAACCACCACGTTTCCTTCCTTTTTTGCTGTAGGGTAGCCAGAGAGAACTCAATATCGAAACACTTTCTCCACTTTCCGTCAAAAATTAAATCGCAAACTAAAGAAAAAATGATAATGTGATATTTGTGTCTACAAGAGCCGTGTAAATGTCGCCATTAAACGTCATACGGTCTCAATTTAAATTTCTGGTAGAAATAATGTAAATAAAATCATCAGAATACTTACCTTCTATTTTTCTTTTAAATTTTGGAAATAATCATCAATTTGAAAAAACTTTGCCGTCACTGAGTACATTCAACGCCTAGACGAAACTACTGGGCTCAGAAGCTGAAATTTAGTATGTAGATTCCTTATAGAGTGAAGAAAAAAAGTGTAAGAGAATGTTCTGAAATTCCTTTAGAAGAGAAGAAAATCGGAACTTCGTTACATACAACTGAAAATAATGTGACGAGGAATGTAAAGTCCTCGCGAAGAATCTCGCGAGCGACAGAGTCGCGAGCCTTGTCGTAAATAGATATGTTGGTCAAGTGGTTAATTAAAAGATAAGATAGGTATAGGCTCAAATTATAGATTTGCATGTAAGTTACATATTTATAGAATGTCTGTATCCTCATTTGTTTGTTTTAAAATATATTCATTTAAATTATATTTTAGTCTTGTCGCCTGTCGTGGTGCAGAGGCACAAACGTGCGACTGTAAACGTGACAGGTTGTGGGTTCGATTCCCACTCCAGGAAATGGTATTTTTCATTTCCTGGGTTTGATAGCACGGCAAAGTGCAGCGTTGAGTTCCGCCACTCAGCACGCAATGCCTTAATTCGGCGGAAAGTGGGGAACGGAGTGTCTTAACACTAGGTTCCCTCTGCCTACCCTGCTATATGCGGGATACAGTGTGAAGCTATGTATGTATGTATGTATGTATATTTCAATACGTCACAATTTTTAAGGAACCATTATTTTAGTATTATATATAATAATAAAAATATAAAAATTATAACTAAAATATTTGTATTAGATAAAAAAAAATACTGAACCAATGAAACAATTAGAAAGTAGTTAAACATAAATGGAGCCATTTTCATTTCCTTAAAACGCTAAAGCACATAAAAAGTCTCGTAATCCCAAACTCGCTTGCAATCTCCAAGTGGATTTATTTCACGTGCAGTAGCCAGGAATAAACCGACAGAGTACATTTCAGCTCGAAATAATAATAATACATATTAAAAATTCCTTATATCTAAATATAGTGCTTCATGAATTTCCCAATAATAAAATACATACATTCATAGCTTTACGCTGTATCCCGAGTATAGCAGGGTAGGTAGAGGGAACCTAGGAGTTCAGACACCTGTTCCCCCATTGCGTGCTGAGTGGCGGAACTCAACGCCGCGCTTTGCCTTATTACCAAACACAGGAAAATTCCATTTCCTGAGTGGGGAATCGAACGCAATAACCTGTCTCGTTCACAGTCGCACGCTTTCAGCCTCTCAACGCCACGACATTGGTAAGCGTTACAACAATAAAAATACTGAAAAATTAAACTTTATAATATACAAGTAACGTTAGTACTACGGTCATTCAAATCTATGTTTACTTCTTTTTTTTTTTTTAACTTCACGCTGTATCCTGCATATAATAGGGTAGACAGAGGGAACCAGGAGAACCTAGTGTAAGACACCTTATTCTCTTTTCAACGCCTCGGTCGTGGCGCGCAGAGGCATAAGCGTGTGATTAAACGCGACAGAGCCAGTGGTTCGATTACCCACTCAGGAAATGTATTATAAAAATTTAATATTTTCATTTCCTGGGTTTGGTTGCTAAGCAAAAAGGTGAAAAAGGAGTTCCGCCATTCAACACGCAAAGGCCTCAATTCAATGGCGGAAAAATGGGGAACGAATTCGTTTATTTTGATGTATGCTTGGTATTAATGAGTTAAGTTTTATCTAAATGCGTTTAGTAGTTTTTGCATGAAAGAGTAATAAACATCTATCTATCCTTACAAACATTCACATCTATTTTATTAATTAAGATTGATATTATTAATAAGATAGTTTTAAGACACTATGGTCTCTTTATTTATTCTCTCTTTTGAGATTTTTCTAGACCAGTGTCTATGTTGAGTGGTAAACCCAAACACCATCCGTTGATTTTACCAGAAATGTAAAAATTATTTTCTTGATTCTTGAGGAATCACCTTTCGTTTCAGCAAAACATTGCTTCAGTGCACCAAGATGGATAAGATAAGATAAATTCTTTATTGCACACACAAAACAAAAAAAAAAAAAAAAAACAAGTATAAAGGAACATACAAAACACAAATTTGCAGCATGCAAGCAGACCTTATCACCGTAAGTGATCTCTTACAGGTAACCTTAGACGTAGACACACTTAATATATAGGATACATTGAGGTGCAAAAAAAAAAAAACAAGCAAATAAGGAAAAAAAAAAGCAAATAAATATAACATAATATATGTTATGTTATATATGGATGTGTTAATATAATATAATTTTATATCTGATTCTATTAAATGTCATAGTACTAGTTACTGAACTTTGTGAGCTTAACTCCTAACGCAAAATTTTTATACATAAAAGTTTTGCAAATGTGTAATATGGCTAAATGAATGTACAGAAAAAAATTATACAATACTAGATTTTTAATTATTTTTATTTTCGTAATATCCTTTTTTTTTAATTTTATATTTTTATTAATTTATGCAGTTATTATTTGTGGAGAAAAACTTTAGGATCCTATTTCTATTGTAACATCTCTCATTTTTCATTCGATTTAATTGTCAGTGTTTGTGATAACTATGCTATTAGACTTTTCGATTTCTATGGCCAGCTTAACGCATTTGTCTAAAAAAATTAATATAGATAACAGGCAATAAATCTTTCTGAAAGTCATAATTTACTTATAGGATACTAAAATCTGGACACTCAAAAAGTACTTTAAAACATCTAATTTTTTAATAAATATGAAAAAAATATATTTTCATGACTTTTTCTTAAAACATTTGGCAGTCGACTGTACCAAAGTAGCAGACTTTCATCCAAGAATAGAATCTTTCATCTCACTCACAAATTCTTGAACATGTTCACGAGAGCGGGACGCACTCACGTCGGCGTCCCGACGCCATTGGTCCGTCACCTCTGACCCCACCCATACAAAAAATATCCTCCATTAAATATAAAGATCCGTTTCAGCTTCAGTTTCAGTTACAGATAGAAAGATCGCTAATGTGCCATCTTATCTTACACTCTTCCGAACGTAAAATGTTGTAATGTTGTTTTTACGACTGGTTAATGTTTTTGTATTAATAGTAAGAATTTTATTAGAATCGGCTGTAGAAGTAGATAAGCATTTGTTTGTAAGAACAAGTTGAAAACTTAAAGCTTTTGCCAAATAAATGATATAAACAGGTACGAAAGCTGCAAGAAATGTCAGAGAGAAAGAAATTTTTAGTTCAGTTCATTTCTAAGTTGCTAACAAGGAATTACACATTAACAATTATTACTTAAGCAACAAAATTATTTATGCTATAAAGATTTCGAGCGAAGCTTTTTTTCCAATGATTATAAAAATCGAAAAAAATATTATATTATGGCCATATCTTACACAAAATCTTTATAAATTGCAATGTATGTGTTATTCTGATTTATTTGCTATATTACTGAATAGTTTCATCTAGTTCTGTTCAGAAGTTTCGTCGTGGAAAACTAACAAACACCTTTTCTTATAAACTTGAATTTATAATAGATATTAATAAGACTTCCGAAGATTTGATTTGATCGTACTTATACTTCACAACAGCTCGATATAATCTATTTTCCTAATTGTTTACCATTAACTTAAAAGATATATTTTGTTTTGAGGGGTAGGCAGGAGGTTCGTCCTCCGTCTGGCTCATGACCACTATCATGTGTCAAGGCGAACCGCCAAATATCTTATATGATGTGTTCGGTTCGATGGCATGAAGCGAAAGAGTTAAACCTTTCCGCCCATCCTTTCTCCAAAATGTGGTGGTTCAAACCAGCGGACTACTACATTATCCTCCCTTTCCATCTGTATCCTCTGGAGTTGGCAACGCATCCCTGGCCATCTCTTGTGTTGTAGATGTTCATATGGGCGAAGGTAACCACTTACCATCAGGCAGTCCTTCTGCTCGTTTGCCATCCGAAGGCCCATCCATAAAAAAAAAAAAAAAGATAAAAGCCCAAGAACTCTTAGGTAATATCTTCACACATACTACAATATTACTTTTAGTGAGGAGATTTGGAAACAAAGTTAAATTACAATTAAACTTTTTTAAGCGTTCTTTACAACTTTAGCAACTGCCATTTAGTCGCTTGGGAGCATTTTTATATCCACATTAAATCTATTGACCGAAGTTTTGTATTATTTTGCAGAAAAATCTATCTAGAATTAGTCACGGTGGGGACGAACTATGAATGTGAATCAATAAATTGCAATTTTTTTTTAAGTAGAAGACCGATGCCATTTGATACGTTCCGCGACATTTGCCGCGGGCGCGATATATTGTGCATGAAACGTGTCGTGGCGCAGTTTGGACGAGCTTGGTTGCACACGATGGTTATAGGTTTGAATACCACTTGGAGCAATTTTTAAATGTACATGTTTTTGTTTTACTGATTTAACTTTCAGTTTCTTAGTTAAAAAAATGAGTAGATATGTGAAATTAATGTAAGATTTATAAGAAAGTAAGATAAGGAGTTAAAAACAGCTGGATACTAGCGTCAATACACATTTTAGGGCCCCTTAAGGCTACACTTGGTTAGCAAGACCAAGAGCTTCTGCAAGCTCCTCTGCAACGCAGTGGCCTCATTATCCGAAATCCTGTTAATCCATGGACTGCTAAAAGTGTCTCTTTTGTCTCTTTTGTTGTTTTTTCATTATTTCTTGGTTTTTCCAAAAAAAAAAAAAATTAAATAAAATATCGTTATGGTTACACAAAATGGAAAACAAAACATAAATATAAAATTAACATTTTTAATTTCTAATTCCAATAAACTGTTTCGAGCGGTCGATAAAGTTTGATTTTTAAAACCACAATCAAAACCTAATTTATCTTGCCAATAAAAACATACTACCAACCCTTAAATGCCATATATTGCCATTACTTATACAGCATATATTGAGTTCATTTTTCCTCAAAAAAAATGTAAATAAATTTACACCCTATGAATAAAAAAATAAGAATCATTTTAGTATTTTCTTCCTTTTTGTTACTTTTTTTATAGCACAGTTAAGTTTGTAAATTGCCTAAAACTATGGAAATATAACTGCAGGAAGTTGCTTACGAATGTCTTATAAAGTGAAGCAAGGAATATCCAATGAATTTTAATATATACTTTGGACTTTTGTGGCTATTTCCTTTGTTTTGTACTTAATGTTGAAATTGGATTTCGTTTAATTTATTATTATATATTAATTTGAAGTGTGACGTAGTGGGATGGAGATTGACTGTAAACGCGAGTGGTTGTGGGTTCGGTTCCCATCCGGGGCAAATATTGTATTTAAATTATTTAAATTTTCATTAACTTTCGCCACCTAATTACCATTACCATAACTTCATGCTGTATCCCGCATATAGCAGAGTAGACATAGGGAACCTGAGAACGTAGTGTTAAGACACTCCGTTCTCTTATAACAAATTCCGTTCCCAACTTTCCGCCGAATTGAGACATTGCGTGCTGAGTGAGTGGCGGTACTCAACGCCGCGTTTTGCCTTGTTAGCAAGCCCAGGAAACAAAAATACTAATATTTCCTGGAGTGGGAATCGAACCCACAACCTGTGACGTTTACAGTCACACGCTTGTGCCTCTGCGCCTCGACAGGCGTTTACCATAATTGTCTTGAATTCAGGCAGACACTGGAGAACAGTGTTTCTTGACACTAGGTATTTTTTTAACTACACTATGCGGAAAAAAACGTAAAGCTTTAAAATATAAGACATTCACATAACAATAAAAAACGTGCCAGATTAAATTCTTTATTTGCTACAATTTCCTTGTTGCACGCTGTATCCCGCATATAGCAGGGTAGTCAGAGGGAACCCGAGAACCTAGTGTTAAGACACTCCGTTCTCTTACAACAATTCCGTTCCCCACTTTCCACCGAATCCAGGCATTGCGTGCTGAGTGGCGGAACTCAACGCCGCGATTTGCCATGTCATGCCATACCAAACCCAGCAAATGAAAATATTAACATTTCCTGAAATGGGAATCGAACCCACAACCTGCCGTTTACAGTTGCACGCTTATGCCTCTGCGCCACGATAGGCGTTATTTTTATAATAATATAATATTCATTTTATGTATGTCCTATGATATACGCTTTTATATATTAAAGTGCTTCTTAGTAAATATTAGCTAACCAGTAGTGGAAGTGGTATAAGGGGTCGCCTAAAGGAAGTAGCACGTGTTCAGGACAGTGTCATCTTACCTTTGCTTTGTTCTCTTTGGTTTTTGAATGCATTAAAATTATTGAGGCTATCGTAGCGCAATGTCTGACTATAAACGCAACGGTTATGGGTTCGATCTCCGATCAGAGAAATTATTACATTTAAGCTATTTTCTTTTTCCATTGAGAAACAAAACACAATCTTCATCATCTTCGTATTCACCATATTTTTTTTTAACTTCACGCTGTATCCCGCATATAGCAGGGTAGGCAGAGGGAATCAGAGAACCTAGTGTTAAGACACTCCATTCTCTTTCAACATTTCTGTTTTCCACTTTCCGCCAAATTGAAGCATTGCGTGTTGAGTGGCGGAACTCAACGGCGCGCTTTGCCTTGTTACCAAACCCAAGAAATGAAAATACTACATTTTACATTTCCTGGAGTGGGAATCCAACCCACAACCTGTCGCGTTTACAGTCGCACGCTTGTGCCGCTGCGCCACGACAGCCACTTTTCATGAAATCTATTTGTTCGAAGCAGTTCATTCACAATGGTTACTTTGTGTGGTTTCATCATTGTACCGTTAATCGCAGTTAAAATACAAGACACTTCTACATGTACTGTGTTTTCTGCATATTTTTAAGTATCTACTACAAAGTTTGTTTAGAGGGAGTTACGTAGTACGCGAATTAAAAATAGAATAAAAAAAAATAGAATCGCCAATCAAAAAAAGAATAAAATATAGAAAAATCTATTTGAGTTAGAAATTAGGTAGAACAAATGCAAATGTATAAATATATAATGGAACTATTCTGTAAAATTTGTTACAAAGGAAAACTATTTGTTTCTGTTTAAAAAAATGTATTTACCGCTGATTAAAATAAGAAGATACATAAAATCTCTGGTTCCGCCAGAGGCCAGTGGGTCATATAAAAGAAAAAAAAGTACGCGAATTGAGGTCGCCGTCATCATTGTATCAGCCGTCACCCGATGGTTCCTCGACGGTCCTGTACTACCTGCACCCAGCGGCTTCCGGCGATCTTGATCAAATCTTCGTTCCACCTGATAAGGGTTTACTCACTAAGCATCGTTGTTACAGTATTTAACTGATATGGCTAGTTATTATTGTCCAACACGAATATTTTAATTACGAGAATAATGAAGAATATCCATGAAAATAGATATACACGAACATATGTCAAAATGATTTCCCTCTTACAGTTAAATTTAAACGTATTGCGAAACAATGCACTAGTGATTTATGTAAATATTTTCTACACATTTATATTTAAGAGTGTGCTCTAATAGCGAAATATTTTTAAACTGATTTAGGCTTTATTTAGATGAAATAAGTACTAAATTTCCATACATATGTTTCTTATATGTGTTGCACGGAAACGGAAGGTGAAGGTGATATCCGCCATTAGTCTTACTTCAGCACTGATGTTTGTTTTTCTTAATAATGGGGCTTTTTGAAAAATGGCGTTAGGTGAGGGTCAAAATCACATAATGAAAGATTTGGTTTCTTAATTAGAATTTTGCTGAATATTTTGTTCTTACGCCTGTCGTGGCGCAGAGGCACAAGCGTGCGACTGTAAACGCGACAGGTTGTGGGTTTGATTCCCACTCCAGGAAATGTAAAATTTAGTATTTTCATTTCTTAGGTTTGGTAACATGGCTAAGCGCGGCGTTGAGTTCCGCCACACAATGCCTCAATACGGTGAAAAGTAGGGAACGGAATTGTTGAGAGAGAATGGAGTGTCCTAACACTAGGTTCTCTGGTTCCCTCTGCCTACACTGCTATACGCGGGATACAGCGTGAAGTTAAAAAAAAAATTGTTCTTATGTCTTATTATATTATTTTAGATGTATTTTTATTGTTATCCATTGCTTTATTTTTTAGGCTGAATAAATGGTCAATTAAAAAAATACATGATATTTTTGTTTTTATACTTTAAGATAAAAAAAATTGGACAGCATAAAAACAAAAATTGCAGATATAACTTAAATTTAAAATGATTGTCCCGAAAAGTGCGAATTTTCGATTTATCTACTTATTCCCGCCTGATACAGATTAATTTAAAGAAACTCTAGGAAATTTGTCAAAATCTATTATAAATCAAAAATATATTATTCAAAGATATTTAATACTATATCATCGTTGTAATACGAAGACATCGAAAACACCGAGCAGGTTGCGGTTAACCCCGCATAAGGCAAAGACAAGAAGCGGCTAAGAGGATTGCCTTTCACCTTTTATTCTATTGTGAACTCTATTGGGAATAGAGTGACCATTTGTTTTATAAAAAATAGATTGATATATTAAAAAAATTGGACAGCCATAACCAGACTACTATCTACTACTTACTACTTACAGAGGCCAAACCATAAAGCATGTAAGAGCAATGTTGTATGGTTTATGGTCTCGTAGTGCATCGGATAGTGAAAAAAAAGGATTTTTTTGAACTGCTTATGGCAAAATTTTAAATATAGGTATATATATAATATATTTGTTATCTTTAGGTTTCTTCTGAATTTAGGACAAGAGTAAGAAAAAATCTAGTACTAAAAAACTTATTTTGAAATCCTTGTCACTGATATTGTGTTTTGGACGAACCAAACACCGTGCTTATTTTAACCATTCTATTTTAATTCCTAATTATTACTACAAAGATAATAATAAATCAGGGAGGCCATCGCAGCCACACCCTCTGACTGTAAACGCAAAGCGCGGAGTTAAGTTCCGCTACTTCACACGCAATGTCTTGAATTCGGGCGGTAAGCGGCGGACGGACGTGACACTAGGTTCCCTCTAACTACCCTGCTATGTAGGATAAAGCGTGAACCTGTAGATAATAGTGAAATGTTTAAAAAAGAACAATCTTAGCAGAAAGTACAGTCACCCTACCAAGAAACCTGCAAGTAAACGGAAGTCTCGACCAATGACGGAAAACGAAATTGCTACTTTTCCTATTGCTGCCTTACATACTATTTGGCGGTGTATGGTTTCCCCTCAAATTAAGCAGACGTAATCGTACTTAATTTTTCCTAATTTAATAAACGTATTGTATTTTGGATGACCTCCCGTGACTTTTGAGCCTTAGATATATTATTTTGGTATTGTAAGTCAGTGGCGAGGGGTAAAAATTTTAAAAATTTAAGCCGGTAGATTTAGGCAAGCCGGTATATTTAGGAGAAGCCAATATATTATATGGCAGCAGATATATTTAGGGCTAAGCATAGAGGTAATGGTAAGTATATACTGTGGGATACATTCATCACTAGATTATTGTAATTTACAGAAGGTTATGATGGGAATCGTATTATTCCATATGTAGCCTCGCAATTGAAGCTCTCATTTGATAAATGCAAAACTAAATTTTGCCATGATACAGTTCCTTTAGTCATCATGATATTTCGAAACGAATATATTTCCATCACCCAATTATTCATATCCTCATCACACCAACAAGTATTGCACAACTAACAGCCGACTTCCGGGCACGCGTTCAATTATACTATAGCCATTCTTACTTTAAAAAAACTGACAATCATATTATCTGCACAGGACACCGCAAAAAGGGACGCAAATTATTTCATAATGGCTCAACATTTGTCCTACGCTGTGGGTGGACAAAATCAAACGCAGCTGTCAATTGATATAGAGACGTCAAATTGACATTTCTGGACAGTGAATACCCTATTTTTACTATAATAAGTAGTTGAATATGACTGACTTTATTTTTTTTAATTTTGTCTATTACAGGACAGTGGTCATACAGCATGTGCCTTGTAAAAGTAAAGTTAACTGTTAATTTTATGGACATTAAGTAATTGTTGTGGAAAAAAAATATGTGGGTGACGCCTTAGTTGGGTGTGATAATAAAATCATTTTGTTAATTTTTTTTCTCATGGTATTCACTGTATTATGATACTGTGTAATGGTCAGTTTTGTTAATTGTTTGGCTTCCGGTATTGCCTAGTTTAAAAATGTATGTGTAGTTATTCTTTGATTATTCAGTTACGATTTGCAAAAGAGGTTCTCAATTCTTTCTAAAAACTTTTTACTGAGTTGGATTGAACCAATTTAGATGAATTATATTTTATAAGATAGCTTGTCTTCTTTAGGTGCTACCATTTTAAATTTTTAGTTAAGATCTGACGAGTAGATAGATAGATAATAGATAGATAGAAAACTTTATTGCACACTTGAAATTATACATAAAGAAAATCTTAAATAATACAACAAATGCACAAAAGGCGGCCTTATCACCAAAAAGTGGATCTCTTCCAGGCAACCTAACTGGAAAAGGATCACATATGCATAGTGGGATATGAAAGGATATATACTACATGTGGAGATAGTGTTCCTTGACTCTGTATGATTAGATTTGAGTTATTCGTAAATGTCACTTTAGTGCATTTTATTTAAAGTCAATTTTCTTTTGTAAAATTTTATTGGTATACCTAAATGTTGCAAAACCTTATCAAAAACATTCCGAGCCTAAAGACAAAGCTTACCGCGTGAAATATTCTAGAAGATATATTCATACGTTTTATAATCTAAATACGCCTGTCGTGGCGCAGAGTTATAAGCGTGCGACTGTAAATGTGACAGTTTGTGGGTTCGATTTCTCATTCCAGGAAATGGAATTTTTCATTTCCTGCGGTAACAAGGCAAAGCGTAGCATTGGAGTTCCATTGCACGCAATGCCTCAATTCAGCGGAATGTGGGAATTGAGGGTCTGAACACTGTGTTCCCTTTGTCTACCCTGGTATATGCGGGATAAGCAGCGTGAAGCTATGTATAACCTAAATATCGACACATATATGGTATATAAGTGAAATTATAGAATCAACTTTTAAGTAAATCATGTTGTTCCGGCAAATTAAATAACACCTATAACAGTAGTCCAGGTGCAATGAATCAAGCAATGTCGCCTTATGCAACCAAATATTTTATTCCAACTTTGTTCAAAAGTTTGTTTTTACTAATTGGATATATTTAAACTGATTTCAACTTGCTTTTTAATGTTAAATAGAATATAAAAATTAAGCATTTACATCTCTTATTCAACACCTTATAAATTGTAGGTAGTAACAGAGCAGAAGAGAGCATATATATATATATATATATATATAGATAATATATATATATATATATATATATATATATATATATATATGGGTTATATATATATATATATATATATATATATATATGGGTCGAAATATATAATTGATTCTGATATATTAAGTGTGCACATACACAATTTTAAAAAGGTAGAAGTAATGAATTTAAATTTCCACCCGACTACAAGATAATTCATGCTAAACTATGAAAGTCACCACACTTTGCCTTTTATATTTAATCTAAAATCATTTCCTGAATGGAATCGAACTCACAAGTTTATAGGTGAGTGCAGAAACAACATAAGTCCGGATTTCCAAATTTTGGTAGATTTTCTACTCAACACGCATCTTGCATTTCTAAGCTAGTTTAAATCGATTACTAATTTTTGCATTTTTTGTGACTTACGTTGTTTCTGCACTCACCGATTCAATTATTGCGTGCTTACAACCAATACTCATTATCATCAATTTAATATTAATAAAATAGTAAAGGAAGTCAATTCTCTCCCACACTGGCAGTAGTTACAAATCGCCACCTGCACAAATCAGATATGTAATTAGCCAGTTGACATTAAATCAAAGTAGGGGTGCTATAGCCCGCACTCCGTGGGAACGCGGTATCACTCCGAGAACAGGTGTCGCTTTGCGGAAACTGATGGTTTATTTTAAACCATAGTTTCACGAGTTTAAATGATAAATTTTGTAAATATATTTGTTTTGAAAACTACTTTTCAGGACTTTTTTTTCTTATTTTGCTAAAAGAGAACGGAGTGACTTAGGGGATACAGCGTGAAGCTATATATATATATATAAGGTTTAAAACCACTGTAAAATTGCGTGTTAAACGAAGGTCTGAAGAAAAAGGGATTAATAATAAGATGTGACAATAAAGAACAGAATGATATATCGGTTTTAGCCTATCTTACAATTAATACGTAAAAAGTGTTGGTCCCAGAAGAAGCTATACATCGAACATAAATTGTTTTTTTTAAAATAATCTAGGCCTAGAATATGATAATTTAAGTATAACAATTATATATATATATATATATATATATATATATATATATATATATATATAATGCTTCTATTATTACCATTATTTTTAAATTTATTTTTAATTTGAAATATTCGAAATTAATAATTTATTTGAAGTTTCTAAATATTAAGTTATTCAAAATTAAATTCTTTTTTTTGAATGAAATTGAAAGAGTATTTAATAAAATATAATTATTATTATTAACTTAATTAAATGAAGATAAAACGCACCTTATAGTTATCGTTATTTTATGGCTAAATTATACAAAATATTTAAAGGTCAGCCTATGTTTAATTATAAAATAATTTATATGACTGCTAGTAAGTTACAATTTGTTAGCCATATTGCTGTAAGCTTTCATCTAGATCTGTTCAGAATTTTTTGTTTGAAAAAGTAACAACCATCCATCCTCTCTAACAAACTTTCACAATTATGTCTAGATTCGTTCAGTAGATTTTTTATGAAAGAGTAACAAATATCGGCTTATCCTCATAAACCTTCGTACTTATAACATTTTTTTTATTTCTTTTTTATGGATAACGGATGGCAACGAGCAGAAGATCACCGGATGGTAAGTGGTTACCTTCGCCCATGAACATCTACAACACCAGAGGTGTTGTAAACGCGTTGCCGACCTAGAAGACACAGATGGAAGGGTAGGACAATTTAGTAGTACACTATCGGAACCACGACATTCTGGGGAAAGGACGGGTGGGAAAAGCAAAAATCTGGCTTACATGCCATCGAACCGGAACACATCATTGGATAAAGACAATTAGTAAGATTTGTAGTTATGAAGTATTAGTATTAAATACAGTAGCGTCAGTTTCGTTAAATTTGAAATCTAATAAGAAACTCAGCTTCTCACTAGGAATAGATCAACAAAAACAGTAATTTCCTGGTTGAAATAGACTATATTGACAGAAACGATACGGTTCCCACGGGGTCACGTTATACCCCTATACAGAGTGTTCTAAGTTATATAAATAAAATATTTTATGTTATATCTATATCTGAATAAATATTTTAATTTATTTATTAATAACTTAAAGCACTATATATAAAACGTTTAATAAGATTTTTTTTTTCATTGATACTTTTTCTTACAAGTTAAATTTAAAAATAAATGAATATGAGTTTGAATTAAAAAGTGGAGAACGGAGTGTCTTAACACTAAGTTCCCTCTGCCTACTATATGCAGGATACAGCGTGAAGTTATGTATGTATGTATTAAAAAATCATCTAAAAATTCAACAAATAATATGAGTATTTTTATAACTATCAACGTATTTTAAGTTTGCATTATTAATTAATTTATTATATCTAATAAACAAAATTAAATCTATAAGACGACTTTTATTTAATTAATAATAATTTAACTAAATACACCAGCCTGTAGTTAAAACAAAAATATTTGGAGATCGTGAATTGAGACGCGAAATACACAGGTGGTTCCGCCCCTCGGGATTCCGTGCTTTTTGTACGAATTCCAATAGTCCAAGCATTTGCCGACTTCCTACACTTTCATACGCTCTTCTTGCTATTAACGAACTGTGAAATAACGTAATATGTACATTAATATGTGATTTAAATTATTTTAGTAAATTTTTAATAATATTTTTTATAGTTTCACGCTGTACCCCGCACATAGCAGGGTAGACAGAGGGAACCAGGGAACCTAGTGTTAAGACACTCCGTTCTCTTTTAACATTTTCGTTCCCCACTTTCTGCCAAATTGAGGCATTGCATGCTGAGTGGCGGCACTCAACGCCACGCTTTGCCTCGTTACCAGAGCGAGGAAATGGAAACACTAAATATTATTTAATATTTCCATTTCCTGGAGTGCGAATCGAACCCACAACTTGCCACGTCTACAGTCCCATACTTCTGCTTCTCCGCCACGACTGGCCCCCAGTAATAATATTATAGGTTATTATTAATTATTAAAAAGTGTTAATCCATATTTAGGATACGAAAAACATTTTTAGACGTTTAAATATTTGAACATTGTACTTTTTTAATGTTATAGTCTACGAGATACTTATCATTATATTATGGCGAAATTACACAAAATCTGTGCCATTCCCATTTGTTATTAAAATTTCGTCTACATCCATTCAGTAGATTTTGCGTAAAAGAGTAACAAACATCGATCCATTTTAATAAGCTTTCGCGCTAATAATACTAGTTAACTCTATTAACTAACTCTAGTACAAGCGAGTGAAATTCTTTGCCAAATGTAAGAACTGAAAATTAAGAATTTATTGAATGATCTACAAAAAAAATAGATATTATGAACCATTTAACTCCCGGTTATTAATTTTTAATTGCAATATCAGAAGTCTACTGGCATGTTATGTTTTTGAATTTCAACTGATCACATTGTCTGCAATTTTAATATATTTTTATTAACTTCACCTGTATGTATTCCACGGATATTTTGGCTCACATCCTGTGATATAATTCTAAAATATTCTCCTAAGTATGAGATGTATTTGCCAAAATGACCGAGTAACGACAAAATCTTTATCCTCACTTACATCTGCTCCAATACGAAAACGATGAACTGCCGAAAAAAATCGAATATAATAGCTTAAACCAAAGATCTTATTATCTTATTGTTCTTATTACGAAAAAGACACCTCAAAATATTTCCTAAACAAAAAATTCTAACAATAACTAAACAGATACATTGCCACAACAATGGCTCATCATAGAAGCGGCACTTGAAAAATCATTTATCTACTTACAAAGCCTCACAAAATAAATCGAGTAACACGCTTACACTTAAATCTTCCGCGTAAACATTTTAACCACTGATCGAAAACGAACGGGGTGGAATAAGTATCGTAAAAGCCCGATATTATATCCATGTCCAGGCTAACTTGAGCTGCCAAATACTGTGTATACTCCTCTTTAAACCCTATAATACTTAGAGGGACGGGGGTGAGGTGGGTCAAGTTAAGTGGACGGGGATTTGCAAGTCGTCAAGAGGCAGAAAATCGCATCAAATGTGATAGCTCGTAAGAGATTTCGGGCGTGATTTTTTTGGGGTTTACATTACAGTGATTTACATTGCTGAAAATTCATTTTAATGGTCGTGATGTCCTGATGTTTTAATAGTAATGTAGTAGTCATATTTATAAATATGCCGGTATTGTCTTTCGATGTAATATGCAAAACTTTGGAGCCATATATTACAATTATTTGTAATTTTATGTTTTTTTCATATCATAAAATTAATAGGTAATATTTTTGTATATATTATAGCACCATGTATGAGTTAATATACATGATGTTGAATAATCTTATTTAACACAATTATGTTAAAGAAAAATCTTTTAAATATATGTTTTTTCTTAATAATTTTTAATGAATCTTTTCACTCCTTGGTTAACTGAATTCGCTAGACACAGATATTAACAAAAAACAATTACTTTAGACATGAGTTATAACCGTCGCTGTGTGTCTGTGGCTCACAGCTTAGAGCTTCAGAGCTTCACAGTAGAGTACAGTTTAAAGTTACATATTATTGAAAAAAGTATATTATTCTGTTTAAGAATACTATAATGATTTCTTAGCAGAACTGTCTACGGAGCCGGTAGTAGCATCCATTAGGACTGACACTACTGACATCGTTTTAAAAATTGACAATTCGAAAGTGCTTGTTAGCCTAATAGCTTAGTCGAATTAAGAATATTTTGATTTTGATTTGATTTTGATTTCTAGTCTACCTTGTACCTCTCTGACTACCCTGCTATGCCGGAAAAAGTTCAAATAGTTCAAAAAAAATCCAATATATTTAATTAAAAACACAAATTATCTCACTGTTAATACATAATCTATATTAAAGCGTATTTCCCAATATTAGCAACCAAAGGGCTGTGTTGTTTGCACTAATCAATCTCGTAAACTAGCAGCGATAGTACCCGCAATTAATATAACCGTGTACACACGTCGCGTTCAATTAGAATGGTTCCAGTGGAATGGGGGCTACGGTGACTACGAACATTACGAACTAAAATGTGATTAGGTTGGGACTATAGATGTGATGGCCAAATTTGTTTACCAACAAAAAAATGTATAATATTTTTTAATAAATGTCTATGTTTTGATTGTAATTTTTTAATTTCTATAGGAAAAGTTAAAAATAATAGGGTTGTTTCCCGCGTTTCTACTCATAAAGTACTCTAATAGTGCTAAAATTCTTATTTCGTGATTTCGAAAGTTATTGTTTGTTTTTTACATATAAGCTAAACTTAAGATGTCTCATTTCTTCGCTCTGGTATTCAATTCGCAATATTTCGAATAATTGAATTAGGCTTATAAGATTTATAGAGCTTTATGTTTTCTCTAAGAAAGTTTAGTTTTTTTTTTTTTTTTAATGGATAACGGATGACAAACGAGCAGAAGGACCACCCGATGGTAAATTGTTACCTTCGCCCATGAACATCTACAACACCAGAGATGTTGTAGATGCGTTGCCAAACTAGAGGATACAGATGGAAGGAGAGGACAATGTAGTAGTCCGCTATCGGAACCACCACATTTTGGGGAAAGGATGGGTGGGAAAGGGAAAACCTGGCTTACATGCCATCGAACCGGAACACATCATATGATATTTGGCGGTTCGTCTTTGACATGATAGTGGTCGCGAGCCAGACGGAGGACGAACCTCCTACCACCAAACAATTACTTAAGTACTATAATTAATTGTTATGTAATTAAATATATTATAATTAAATTAAAATTAAATAATAAGCAACGTTTTTCTGATATTTCTTTTACATATTCAAAAAGAATAATAAAAAAATAGAGGCCAAGTTCATACAGTACGTGGTTAAGGTTAGATTTGGTGGGCTGTCAGCCGACTGGGCGAGGTTTGCGCTACTGTCGGACTAATTAACTATTACAGTTGTGTTTAATTCATTATATGTATTTGGTAAGAAGAAATTGTAAAATTTATTATAATTGTATACTAAATATATATAGAAAATTCAAAAAAACTACAAGTGGATAGCTTAATGGAATGCTATATTTCTAACTGACTTCAAAAAAGAGAAAAAAAGGTTATCAATTATGCTGTTTTTTATATATATGTGTTACCGCATAACTTTAGTTTTACTTACCTTAGTTTAGAAAACGTATAAAAATTTAATTGAGTAAGGCTCGAATCACTAATAAATAATTGTAAAGTATTGACTGAGGAAGTAGTTTCTTGCGGTTCTCCGGTTCTTCTCAGGTCTGAGGCATTAAATTTAGAGAACTGGTGGTAAATTATTTGACGTTCAAAAAATGCAGCTTGTAACTTCTTACTTTGAATAAAATTATTTAATTTTGATTTTGAATCCGCGCTTCAAACCGTTCAAGCACTCTGCCAAGCCATGCTTTCAAGTAACAATTTTATCCATTTATAAAATATGCTTCTCTTATCCCAAATTTTAATCACAATTATTATTTTTAAAAATATTCATATATTCTGTTATTATTTCAAGTCAAAGCGAAGAGAATATTTAACTTGACGGTAATAAATATTTATTTACCAACACATTAATCCATTCCAATACTATAGGTACTTACATACTCATACACATAGTACTGCGGTAAACACAACGTTTGCATTTCATTGGTACATTCATAATTTTTAATTCAGATGTTTGAAACGGTGGCTTTGCGGCGAGATCAAAGAGGTCTTTCAGGCTCTAATGAGGGCGGAGGGTCTTGTTTAGCCCTCTTGTTTGATCTACTGTACTCTACTGTACGGTACTGTTAGTATGTAGTGCGGTTTTTTTGTAATTACGCGCTATGAAATGGGATGGAAACGTTGGTTAAATATATATGTGCGTATTTGTAAATGGAAGAGTTTATTTTCTATGAAGTTGTGAGAACGCCTGTCCTGGCGCAGAGGCACTAGTGTGCGACTGTAAACGCGACAGGTTGTGGGTTCGATTCCCACTCCAGGAAATGTAAAATTTTGTAGTTTCATTTTCTTTGGTTTGGTAACAAGGCAAAGACCAAACTTACGTAGAAGTCAGGGAAATATACGACGAGCTACATCACTTGCTGACCACATATATGAGCAATGAGACTCAAAAATGATATTGTTTGTTAATTTACATGAGGACTGCGTTCGAGAGTGACTGAAAATGAAAGGGACACGAAATTCAATGATGCCGCAGACGCAGAGCTCCTGTAACCTGGCAACAAACAGCTATAATATCATAGTATGTAGTTTGAAATGCCACTGACCACGCGCGCGAAGCTGCGGGCAACAGCTAGTATTTATATAAGGTTTTGTGTATGTTTTTAAGTGACTTCCGAAAAAGGAAGACGTTCTCAATTCCACTATATTTTTTATGTGTAACAGTGATAAAGATATTGCATCTTTGACAATAAAAAGAAACGTCATGTTTAACGACTGTCGTGGCGCAGAGGCACAAGCGTGCGACTGTAAACGCGACAGGTTGTGGGTTCGATTCCCACTCCAGGAAATGGAATTTTTCATTTCGTGAGTTTGATAACAAGGCAAAGCGCGGCGTTGAGTTCAGCCCCTCAGCACGCAATGCCTCAATTCGGCGGAAAGTGGGGAACGGATTTGTTGAAAGAGAACGGAGTGTCTTAACACTAGGTTCTCTGGTTCCCTCTGCCTCCCCTGCTATATGCGGGATACAGCGTAATGTTAAAAAAAAAAGTTGTTCGAATAATGTTATAGTTTTATCCTTTTTAATATTATAAATGTGAATGTTAGTTTGTTTGTAACGCTTTCACGCCAAAACCAGTGAACCGATTATCATGAAACTTTGTATAAATATTCTTTGTGGTATGGAAAATTATTTTCTTTGTGGTATGGAAGAACAATTTCGTTCCCCACTTTCCGCTGAATCGAGGCATTGCGTGTTGAGTGGTGGAACTCAACGCCGCTCTTTGCCTTGTTACCAAACCCAAGAAATGAAAATACAAATTTTTACATTTCCTAGAGTGGAAATCGAACCCACAACCTGTCGCGTTTACAGTCGCACCCTTGTGCCTCTGCGCCTCGACAGGCGTTTGTATAGTCATAGTAGTAATACAGTATAGTACGATTTTTCTTATTTAGTTTGCATATCACAAATAACACTTCCTTTATCACATATAAACCGGCTTTTTTATTTAATAATTATTCATTCAAGTTTCATATCGTAAACTGTTATATTTTTTTTACATACTAGAAACTCTATATTACGCAAGTTTCCAACCAGTTTCTAGTTACTAGACTAAGGTAATATTTTCATACAAAACATAAAGCTACACGCTGAGGTGTAATCTAAAGCCTTGAAGGTACCGACTTATGTGTTCAAAACTCCTCCTAGAAAATACCAGTATATTAAGAAAAGGTAACATTATAACTAATACTAGATTTATAGTTACTTCTAACATTTATTGATATTATGGATTAATGTTAGAGGCTTATAGCGCAGTGGTACATCGTTTGACTGGAGAGGTAATCACGACTGGTTGTAGATTCGTTCTCACTCAGTTCCAAAATTCTCATTTCCAAGTTCACTCAGGTTCCAAATTTCGAATTCGACCGAAAATTAGAGAGTGTCTTAACACTGGATTACCTTTTCCTAATCCGCTCTACTGAGAATGCGTCAATCTGCTTGATTAATGGTACAAAAGTAAATTGAATTTATGCTGCCAAAGCATTGCAATACTATTTAGTAATATCATGTAGGCGAAATAAGCCCTATGTTTTATTAATTCAGAGATTCAGAAACTTTTAAGGTAACACCAAATATATCTTATTTTATGGAATATGATATCATATACAAGAATATTTTTATCAGAAGCGCTGGAATTAATAATGCTGGAAATAATATTAGAACAAAAAATATTATTAGAAATATTCAAAATCTATATTTTGAATATTAGCTTCATATATTATACATTTTTTTTAACTTCACACTGTATAGCAGGGTAGGCAGAGGGAACCTGAGAACCTAGTGTGAAGACACTCCGTTCTATTTCAACAATTCTTTCCGCCGGATTGAGGCATTGCGTGCTGAGTGGCGGAACTCTACGCCGCGCTTTGCCTTGTTACCAAACCCAGGAAATGAAAGACTAAACTTTACATTTCCTGGAGTGAGAATCGAACCCACGACCTGTCGCGCTTACAGTCGCACACTTGTGCCTCTGCGCCACGACAGGCGTTCTTTATACATAACTCTTAATATCAATTATGATTTTTTACTGTTTTAGTAATAATTGCTTTATAATTTGGTAATGTTTCCGACTATTACATGTGCGTGTCCGAAATTATTTTCTATACAAGTGTAGTTAACTGTGGAATAATTTAACATCCAAAATTTAATATTTTCCATATGGAACTCTAGTGACTATTCTATGGAACTCCTAGGTTCTGTGATACCTACTTTAGGAATCACTGCCCTAGTTGGTACAGTAAGGTAATATATTCATATAGCACATAACGTTTCAGAAAGTGAAAGTGCCTGAAAGTTTACGATGCATTTATAAATTTACTTACTAAAAGAAAAAAGTATGAAATTGTAAGCAGAGAGATAGTGAGTCCGAGAGAACTTTGTGTTAAGACACTTCGTTCGCGGCAGTGGGACAGCGTCCGACTGTAGACGCATTTGATAGTGGGTTTGGTTCCCACTCCAAGAATAATTCAATTTAATTTATTTTCATTTCTCAGCTCTGGTTGGTAAGTCGAAACGCGGCGTTCAGTTCCGCCATTTAAGTCTGGAATTTGGGCAAAAAACAGCGATCAGAGCAAAATGTTGATTTAATTATAATTTTTTGATATGCATTTTTATCACAACAATATAAAAATATCAGTATTTATTATAAAAAAGTAAGTAAAGTAAAAAGCATAAGTCACGAATTAGAACTAAAACTTACACCTACAAGAAATCGTCTAGTCCTTTTAGTCCATATATTTTCATATAGAACATAAAGTTTCAAAAAGCTACATGCTAAGGTGAAAACTGAAGCCTTGAGCCAAGGTAGCGTCTCGTCTTGCGCGTCCTGAAAATCAATAGAGCGACCTCCGCCCCCCGCCTCGCTTTGTTTTATCCCGGTGGGTCAAGCTTTGAGAAAGGAAAAGTTCATAACTCAGCTTTTAGTAGACTGCCTTGTATTTTTATAATATACGAAGTATAAAGAAGTTTTAAGTATAAAGAAATTTTTAAGACTACTGTGGCTCAGTGGCATGGCTTCTGACGGTAATTGGGATGATCGTGACTTCGATTTCAACATGAAAAGAATGTTTATATTTAAATTATGATTTCTCTACTCTGGTAAGGCGTAGTAATATGTTCCGCCACTCACAATGTCTGGAATTTGGCTGGGAAGCAGAGAAGGAGTGTTTGGACACTGTGCGTGTTACCTTTTAAACCTATGATAGCTATCTATAGAATTAAAAAAGCAAACCATTGACACTATCATTATTTAGCTTTAGATTTGAGCTTAGCTGGACAGAGTGATTATTTTTTTGATCTAGTTAAAAAAATCACCACTATGGGATACTCCACACATCACGCTATATGCCTTAGTAAATTTTAAGTACAATAAAGAATATATATATAAAGTTAGTATCCTAAAGTAATAATGGCAAAATGTAGAGTTTTTAAAGTTTAAATTGTCATCTGAGATGTTTAAATAAATTTAGTATAAGTAGTTTATATAGATTTAAGAGCGTGGCGCGATGGAATAGACACTCGGTGGAATAGTTTTATGCAAAATATTCTATTTTCCCCATATTGGTAAACACAGCGCGGCGTTGACTTCCACCACTTAACTCACAATGTCTCGAAATCCGAATGGCAGAAAGAGGAGAGTCATGACACCAGGTTCTCCCTGTCTATCCTGCTATATAAAGCTTGGAGCTAAAAAACCACTACATAAGAACATAAGACAATACCTGATACTACAATGCGACACAATATTACATAGTTCGTATACCTTTAAGCGGGTCAAAGACAGAAGCCACACAAAGAGCGCTCTACAAAGCGTAACACCTTATTAAGAACATAACTTTAGATAAGTATTTAACATAATACTACTTGTTAACAAATCTAATTTTAAAATTGTTTTTTTAGGTAAATGTGTCAACTCTAGCAGTATTCCCCGACTTCATTTGCGTGGTCTATGAAATGCAAAAAGCCATTTTTCCCCTTTTTCGTAGGAATTTTTAAAACCTCTCTTAAACTTAACGTAAAGTTATCACAAGCATATAATGATTCTGATATATCTGGATAAGAACGTATGGCTTAGCAGTCAGAGCGCCAAAAAGCCAAGAGGCGCGAGTTCGAGTCCGCGTTCAAACGTTTCCTAAAAATATTTTTCTTATGATAAATGTGTGGTAAATACTTAATTAAAAATATTAGAAATAGTTGAAACTTTCAAACAGCCATACAGTTGAAACATTAGAATAATACCCAGGCTACAATTTATAACAATTTTGTCCAATTTATAACACAATAAGAATAGGAACGGAAATTTTAAAAGAGAACGGAGTGCTAACACTAGATTCTCTGGTTCCCTCTGCCTACCCTGCTATGTGCGGGATACAGCGTGAAGCTATAAAAAAAAACGTAATAAGAATTTAGCAATAGGTAGATATAATAAGCCTTATCCAAGGCTATACGTAATATTTTTCAGTAGCAAAGGTAAGGTTACGAGCAATTAGGGCGGGCGCGTCACGATTGGCGGGGTCATGACCCGCAGGTTTAACCAATCGGAATCTAACCCGCCTACTACTGTAGATTTACTGAGGTGTTATTAATCGAATAGATTTTTTTATTGTTAATAAAGTTAATGTATATATAGAATTTTACGATAATTTAGCTAAATTTGAAATTTTGGTAGAAACTTAGTGATATTTCTTTTCTGCAATCTATTAGTAATGTTTCGCAAATATATTGATAATTTTTTTTTTTTTTTTATGGATAACGGATGGCAAACGAGCAGAAGGACCACCTGATGGTAAGTGGATACCTTCGCCCATGAACATCTACAACACCAGAGATGTTGTAGATGCGTTGCCAACCTAGAGGATACAGATGGAAGAGGAGGACAATGTAGTATTCCGTTCTCGGAACCACCACATTTTGGGGAAAGGATGGGTGGGAATGGGAAAACCTGGCTTAAATGGAAAATGTATACTTTTTAGGACTTGGCTTAAATTTAACCCAGCAATATTATTTGGCTCTTTTCAAATATATTGTAAATACTTTCAAATAATAAAGCAAAACCGAATACTTTATACGAAAACCAAAAATAATATCACAAATTAAGTACATTTCGCGGAAATTAACCATTGGTATTTAAATTATTTTTTTTTTTTTTATTTCACGCATATATTATAGCAAGGTAGACAGAGGGAACCTGAGAACCTATTGTTAAGACACTCCGTTCTCTTACAACAATTTTGTTTCCCACTTTCCGCCGAATTGAGGCACTGCGTTATGAGTGGTGAAACTCAACGCCGCGCCTTGCCTTATTACCATACCCAGGAAATGAAAATAACATTTCCTGGAGTCGGAATCGAACCCACAACCTGTCGCGATTATAATCTGAATTAATAATACTTATATTTTAATTGAACAGTTTATTAAGATATGTACCTTAATAAACTGTTCAATTAGTTCAATACTATAAGTAGTTGCCAAATAAAAAAAAACTAGTGGCCCCTGTGACGCGTTAACAACGCGTTGTCTGTAGCAATGTATGTATATGTCACTTTATATAAACGTGAATATCAAACCATGGTAGTGTATGTAACATTTATTTTATTAATTTAATATACTTTTTATGCATTATTTAAAAAATATATTAGCATTCTGCACTTATCTATATAAACTATAAGTGTGCCAAGTTTCATGCTCCTCCGTTCGCTTAATTTTCGTAAAAAGGGGTACAAAGTTTTTGCTTCACGTATATTATTTATATATAAAATAATATAAAACCATACTTGTATTACAGCTATCTCAACATAATAGACATTTTAAAAATGGTAACTCTTAACTTAGGTTAACACATCCACAAAACGAAGATATACTTTACGACTGTGCGTAAAAAAGAATTTCTTCGTAAAAACAAAGTTATCAGCGGTTATAAAAAATCATATTATCATAACCATAATATTTTTACCTTATCTTAGAGGATAACACGTGACAAGTGATCTCTTGGGAGTGTTTCCCTCAGAAGGGAGTTTTTTTGTTGTCATCGAAAAACGTATAGATTTATGAAGTGCTATGATTTAATCGAATTTTAGTAGAGTCGTTTTTAGTTTTTTACTGCGATAAGTGATTACGCCTGTCGTGGCGCAGAGGCACAAGTGTGCGTCTGTAAACGTGACAGGTTGTGGGTTCAATTCCCATTCCAGAAAATGAAATTTTTCATTTCCTGGGTTTGGTAACACCGACCGCCGCCGACCTATGTACTATTGTAGCGAGGAAGCGAAAATGGGTAATTTAAATATGATCATTTCTACAAGTGGGAATCGAACCCAAAACCACGTACGCGTAAACGCTGTCCTACTGAGCCTTCATAGTCTATAATTATGATTGTCTGTCAGTCATTCACACCGTCAGCCAGTAATTGAAAAATTTAATATATTTTCTTTAGCTTCACGCTTTATCCAGCACATTACAGAGGGAATCAGAGAACCTAGTGGTTAAGACACTCCGTTCTCTTTATCCCTAGCGGGGTAGTCAGAGAGGACGGAGCGCCAAACGCTACGGTCCCTGCATACCTCTTTCGCCTCGTCCACAGTTATTAACCTCTTCATGCATGGGGGGTCCTCATGCTTTTTACGTGACCTTCCTCCAGTATCAATAATACTGTGTTCTCGAAGGTCAACCTCTTTAAGAAGTAAGTTTAATATGTATACTTATATATTTTTTATTTAGAAACGAAAGTAGCGGATCATTACTAGTATCATTATTTGAAATATCCTCATTAATTATAATATTACTTATTTTATAACATAAAACATCTCCATATACTAAATATTTGATAGCGCCTGTAATAAATGATTCTTGTTTACGCTCTATTATCATTGAATGAGATCATTCCTCTATATAGGTCTCTGGAGGCAGATAAAAGAGATACTGCGTTTCATTTCATTGTTATACTTTATAATCTAATAAATATTTCGATATTTTTTTGCTTTTTTTTAACATAATGTTAAGGAATGTTGAGTGGAGTGTCTTAACACTAGAAAAACCTACTGTTAGTAGCGATAGTAGTCAAGTGCAAATAGAAATTTGCCTATCCCGCTATATATGTGATTTTAAAAACAAACATATTTGTATATATATATATAGGATTTTTAAATTTTAATGTCGGCGTTGAGTTCCGCCCCTCAGTACACAATGTCTCTTGTTTTGGCGAAAAGTGGGGGGCGGAAATGATAAAGAGAACGGAGTGTTTAACATTAGGTTCTCTGGTTCCCTTTGACAATTCTACTACGTGTAGTGTGGAGCTAAAAAAATGTGAATTATGCTTTTTGGTGAAACAGTTGAAACCTAACTGTACTTGATGTTTAAATGTTATTGGAAATTATATGTACACATATCTTTAATATATATATGCTTTCCTTGACCTGTCGAACTTTGGTTTAGTCGCCCGGTACTATTTGGATGGACGTAGAGTATACGGCCTACGTGCGATTTAACATTAATAGATTGATTTGATTCAAAAATCTTTTATTGTTTATTACAAATACGAAATGGATGAACGAATGTTTGTCACTCTTTCATGTAAAAACTCCTACTCCTGCACGGACTAGTTAAAACTTACTGTACTATTCTATTAATATTAGAATTGCGAGTTTGTGAAGTCGTATGGGTGTTTGTTAGTCACGTAAAAACTCCAGAACGAACCAAAGTCAAAGTCAAAGTCAAAGTCAAATAATTTTATTCAAAATAAGAAGTTACAAGCTTCATTTTTTGAACGTCAAATAATTTACCACCGGTTCACTAAATTTAATGCCTCAGACCTGAGAAGAACCGGCGCAAGAAACTCAGCGGGACTTTTTTTTTTTTTTTTTACCTACTTGAAACTTTAGAGTAATACGGCTTATATATCAGAATAAGGTAAAATCTAAAATTTTATTTTTTATCAACCTTCAAACAAAATCACAGAATTTAATTGTCCCTTAAAATATATATTTTTTTTAAATCGTAATATATAAATGATGTTTCTAATTAGTGTCATACAACAGTGCACAGTGAGTTACATCATAGTCCATCGATAACCTCTGACTGACTCTCAATAACATCGCTTCTTGCTGATAATGTCCTCGTAAATATTATCTTGAATTATGAAAATATGTTGAAATTATATTATTTATATATTATTATTTGTAACTAAGCTATTGAAGTTAATAAATAGGCTATTCTGGATATATATTGAGTTCCGCCACTCAACACGCAAGGCCTCCATTCGGCTCATTCCATTCTCCAAGTGGGGAACGGAATTGTTGAAAGAGAATTGAGTGTCTTAACACTAGGTTCTCTGGTTCCCTCTGCCTACCCTGCTATATGCGGGTTACAGCGTGAAGTTAAAAAAATGTATATATAAAACGATGTACCAGTGGATCTATTTTATTTATTTGTTTTATTTTGTTAGTGGTATTTTTGGTATTTTCGTTGATAAGTCTACTATAGTTTCGATTGTGTTAATTTTATACATATATTTAAAAAAATAAATAATTCGAGGCGCAGAGGCACAAGCGTGCGACTGTAAACACGACAGGTTGTAGGTTTCGATTCCCACTCGAGGAAATGTAAAATTTAGTATTTTCATTTCTTGGGTTTGGTAACAAGGCAAAGCGCGGCGTTAAATTCCGCCACTCAACACGCAATGCCTCAATTCGGCGGAAATGACGAACGGAATTGTTGAAAAAGAATGGAGTGTCTTAACACTAGGTTCTGTTGTTCCCTTTGCCTACCCCGGTATATGCGGGATATAGCGTGAAGCTAAAAAAAAAAAAAAAAAAAAAAAATAAATGAAAAAAATGACTTCTTTCTCACATTGTTTATAGCTTCACGCTTTTTCCTACACGGTAGTCAAAGAAAACTTAATAACCTACTGTATTGTTCTCGTAACATTCCGTTTTCCATTTTCGACCCAAACTCAAAACATTGTTTTTTTTTTTGAGAACCTAGTGTTAAGACACTCCGTTCTCTTACAACAATTCCGTTTCCCACTTGCCGCCAATTTTTCCGTTTCCATAGGAATTTCACGAAATCACGAAATCCTCTTTTAGTGTTCCCCTACATTCCCCAAGCAGTCTACTTGCCATATCTCAGCTGTATAGAAGTTTTGCCTAGACATTGTCTGTCAGTCACGCGTTAGTAACGCGACCGTTTTATATACTTAGATATATAAAGCTTTGCGGTTCTACACAATTAAAATAAAAGTATTTTAACCATGTATATTTTTGTGTTCGAGAATACCTACATTTTAAAAAACCCGACCTTTTGAATACTCTTCCCATAGTATATGGTCACAAGTCTACCAGTTAACCTGAATAAAATAGTTTCACTTAATATATTTTACAATTGTTTGATTATGGAAATAAAATCTTATAATGAATATTAATCTCTTTATGAACCATCAATTTGCCATTAACCATTTTAGAGGTCATACCTACATATACATAGCTTCACGCTGTATCCCGCATATAGCATGATAGGCAGAGAAAACCTAGTGTTAAGACACTCCGTTACCCACTTTCTGCCGAAATGAGGCATTGCGTGCTGAGTGGCGGATCTCAACGCCGCGCTTTGCCTTGATACCAAACCTAGGAAATGAAAAATTATATTTTCTGGAGTGGGAATCGAACCCACAACCTTATAGAGCTCTTTTTAAAAAATGATTTTAATATAATAGCGCCATCTATTGAATATATTAAGAATGAAATCACTGTAATAGAAGCTATCTTATTCCTTTATTAAAAACTAGGTGGCGCTTATCGCTTATCGCAATCAGAAATTACGTAATTTATTTTATAAATTACGTTTTAAAAATTTTATATAAAAAAAATATATTTAAAGTCGTATAAATTTTTTTTCTCAATGGCTATATAAATTTAATTTAATTCTTTATTTTAATGGCCTAAATTTTAATGGACGCAAAATATTCTGCCAGTGTCGCGATAGAAAACGAAAACGTGTTTCAGCAGTAAAGTAAAATTTTGTGGTTCATTAACATATATTGAACATAGATAATTGATTGATCAAAAGTTATGCTCCTTAAAACGTTTTTTTTCTTCTTTTATGACGAAGCAATATTTTTACTTTTTCTTTCATTATTGAAATATTTCTAGAAATTAGTATTGCTAATTTTGACAATAAATTGATATAAATTATAAATTCTTTTAATATTATGTTATAATCAACTTCTATTGAAATTTTATACTTAAAAAATATATTCAGCCATTCTAGGCTGAATAGCAATGTTTTAAGCGTTAAAAAAACCACCAAAAACATATATGTCATCGGAGACTTAAACAAATGGCGCGAAACGGAAATATAAAACTTAACAAGTCATCTTAAATAAAATATGTAAACTTGGTAGTTAACGTCAAGGGAAAAAAATACTCATTTATAATTGTGAATAACTATAATTCTTCTTATGGGCTCGATTGCCATTCGGGGCAATGACTTCTTTTTATTTAGCTTCACGGTGTATCCCGTTTATTTGGTTGGCAGAGGGAATCTGAGAACCTAGTGTTAAGACACTCCGTTCCCCTCTTTCCGCCGAATTGAAACATTGCGAGCCGAGTGTCGAACTCAACGAATGATGAGGAAGGCGTGCAAGGCGCCATGTAACCAGCAAGTCAGTGTAATTTAAAACCTGAGAATGGAGAGACACTTAAGTTTTTTGCTTACATTCTGAAATTTTGCTAAACTCTGCTGCTGAACTGAATAATCCATCTAACGAATTCAATACTATAGTATATACTTACATATTGATTGATAAAGAAAGAAGAATCAAACATTAATTCAGCAGTTAAAACTAAAATAAAAAGAAACCATTATTTCTATCATTTATTTATAGTATTTTACACAATACAATGTCTACCGTTACATAAAATGTCCATGATAGATCAATTGAGAAAAACACAAAGAAACCTATCAAATGCAATCAAGAGTCATATCAGTTGTGTTGTCTAGACATTAACACAGGAAATGCCGAACACTACTTACAATTGCTTTAAAAAAAGCCACCATAGTGGCTTAGTGGTATAAAGTTTGATGATAGTAATAACTTCAGTACCCACACATGGAAATAAATATATTAATTTTTAATTCACTTGTCTCATAAGACAAAGTGCAGCATTAAGTTCCTAATAAATGATCAACAATTTAGACATTTTGTAATGAATGGCGGAACTCAACACCAAATATTTTATATTAAACAAGAATAAAAAGAGACTATAATTACATAGTAATATACAATCAACACATTGTTTATATCCCTAGCCATTTAAACATTTAAGACAGTCAAATATCAGAACATCGAGTCACATATTTATTACTACAAGTCGCATACAATGATTCAATTCAAAAAATTGTATTCTAATACAGTCCTTGCAATTAGATGCCAAATTAAATTCGATTTAATTAGTCATTATCTGTATTTCTAATATAAATGTCAAATGTCAAAGTCAAATTATTTTTTTTTTTTAAAAAAAAAAAAGAAAAAAGGAGACATTTAGAAAAAATTTACAATACACCAATCCTATATATTTAGACATTAATAGTTATTTTAAAAAATAGAATACTTTTATAATATTATGTACATCAATCAGAACATAGAAATTTCCAACGGTCAAAAGTTGAAATCTAAATATTTTTATCCACAGTGAATTTACAAGCGTTTGAACGGTAATTATTTAAAAAAATCCTTAATTTCAAACATTTTCACCATCTACTTATATTAATAATTATATACCAGAAGATTCTACAACAAATATTTTTCATAGAAAATTAATTTCGAAAAGATCTTATTTACTTAAATAGGCTCATCAAAGGAAATAAATATTTAATTATTAAATCTTCAAAGATGTCATTATTTGAAAATTTCAAACATTGAGCTGCTGACATTAAATATTACAACATAAAACCATTATTTCTAATATAAATCACAAATACATAAAATCACAATTTAAAAAAAATACTGTCAATCGAGAAATTAAAAAAAAAATCCTGTCAAATATTTACTTTTTTCAACAAAGACATTAGGCCAAAGACATTCTTAAGAGTGCCTAATAATTATATATATATATACTTCTACATATTAATCAATCATTTGTTCAGTAATTTCCTTAATCTTATCTAGAATTAATTCTATATGAGACCATTTACAATCTTATACAATAAGTTATATTTGTCGAACATAAAAATTATATTTTGTACCTTTGAATTCAATAGATGTAAAGAAAAAAAAATATATATATATATAAAAAAAAAAAAACCTTGATTTCAAAATATTATATCATAAGTGTATTATCTTTCCTTACATTCTAATTGTCACAGATAATAAAAAAAATTGGAAAAAAATTGCATATTCTATGTAAAATGAAAAAAACAGACAACCTACAATACTGCGACTTCCTACTACCGTTCACCACACATTGAAGTATACTATACTTATATAACAATATTTTTACAATAATTTTATAGTAAATACTGACATTTATTCTAACAATAACTTGACTTTCTTTCCTTAATTTATTTTTTTTCAAAGAACACTACTTTTTAGACAAATTTTACATATAATTAGTTATGTGTAAATAAAATTACACACACACAGACATATTTTGAAAAAAGGCAAAATACTCCAAGAATTTCTAAACCTTACAACATTTCAAATATTTCTTCAAATTCAATATATATGAGATTAATATTCACATTTTGCCTTATAATCTATTATTTATGTTATCTATATTTCAGCCAAATATAATTTTCAAAGAAAAAAAAAATCTTACCTTATATCAGTCATTTAAATCAATGCAAATGACAAGAACAAATAAAAAATATGCGAAAAAAATTCTATAAGCGTAATATTTTTATTTATATGCTAATTTAAAATTAAAGTATAAAAAGCTGAAACGATTTTGATGATACTTATTCAATATTTAGTATTATTTCTTAATAAAATTTATGTACACTAAATAGAGTTTAAATTGTAGGTAAAAAAACATAATTCAAAAATAATTATAAATTATTTAATATCCGACATGGTTTAATGAATTTATTTATTTAATAACAAAAAAATTATATTAAAATAAATATATAAACTCATTTTTAATGAAAAAATATTAGTATGAATATATTTTCATATGTACAAGTTTACTTCACGAAAAATTGAAGACACAATTTTACAGTCAACTTTGACAATACTTTAATGAACAACAGTCAATTTTGTGATCACAAGTCAATTTTTATATTTAAACTTCAATTCAATGAACTTTGATCTATTTTAAACTTTATATCATAATTTTCATAATTATTTAATTGAACTTCCTTTTAGATAATCTATTTACACAATAATATATAGATTCCTACAATTTCAACATATGTCGTATTGACAATTTTCAGAAAAAAAAAAAATAGTTTATATGAGTCATATAAAATCAAATATGGTATAAATATTTCATACACAAAAGAAATTAAAAAAAATGTCAATATATAAACAAGAACATAATTATAATCAACTTTTAAATTTGCCACTGAAATTATAAAACCAAACAACCAAATTCAATTTTACATGACTCCCAACTTTTCCTTAGTGTCAAATCACTAAAAATCACTATTCAGCGTCACTCCACTTATTGCTTACATCTAAAACACTTCACAAAGCGTCCAAGCACTCACATGTGTCAATATTCACGTATAATGAGCACTTTTCTAAAGTCCCAGGATCATTCGGGCTCAGTGTACATAAATGAGAACTTATCGTGGCTGGTTGGGGAGAGGACTTTGGCTTCGATGAGGCATTGTACGACCCATGTGGTTGAAACTAGGGGTATGTTATCTTGATTTGCTTTATTTTGTACCTCATGGGGGCAATCCCATTCCGTGACTAGGGCCAAAGCACCGGACATGTTGAGGTCTTCCTCGTTCACCACTCGGGTGTTAGCTCCGGCAAGTGTGCAAACTCTTTCCCAGAATTTGACAAATGGGTCTGGATCACCGCATATTAATATTGTTTTGTCTTTGAAGAATGTTGGGTTGCGTTTGCCGAAGGCTGGTTTCTGAATTTTTTTCGATAAATTAAGACAAGAAATTAGAAGTATCCAACAATAAAAATTTTTAAAAATTTTTTAATTTTTTTCTTTACAAATTGGTATTCAGAAATGGCTTTAAAGGATAAAATTATAAATAACTATCAAAATAATAGAACAAAAGATTTGTGCATCACTCAGACATCTAATTGGGTTGATTGTTTGTTTTTTTTATTTATTGTTTTCACTCCATAAATTTCACAATAACTCTTTATACAACATGTCGGGTTACTCATAAAATGTGACACAAACGCGATAGGTTGTGGGTTCGATTCCCACTCCAGAAAATGTAAAATTTAGTATTTTCATTTCTAGAGTTTGGTAACAAGGCAAAGCGCGGCGTTGAGTTCCGCCACTCAACACGCAATGCCTCAATTCGACGGAAAGTGGGAAACGGAATTGTTGAAAGAGACTGGAGTATCTTAACACTAGGTTCTTTGGTTCTCTCTGCCTACCCTGCTATATGCGGGATACAGCGTGAAGTTAAAAAAAAAAAAAAAATAACCATATCACTTTCATTGCATGACATCCAATTCACATTAAAAAAATATCAAAATACTTACCCAATTAATAAAACATTTCTTTATAATAGACCATCCGGAGGGCAGCACGTAAGAGTCGACATCCATCTGCCTGTTATTCATACAGGTCATGATGACCCACGCGTGGGACACCGACTTAATATCCGCAGCTAAACACTGTATGTACTTGGCTGTGAGACATGGCCGGGGCGCTATCAGCTTGCAAACTGAATATTTGTTCTTTGGTAGATCGTCGAAATGGCTGGAAATTATTAAAAATATTTTTAAAAAAGAGTTTAAAAATTTAAACGCAGCGGAACTCGAACCAGCGCTTCTTTGGAACCTTCCAAGCATTATGACCGCTAAGCCATACGTTCTATATCCGGCTGCGTCAAAATTCTTATATGCTAAAACAATTTATTCATCTCTGTAGAGATTTGCATCCCAAAGATTATTACTAAGAAAAATCATAATATTTTTGGTTATTTATATATTAAGATACACGCTTAAGAAACATAAAAAAAATATTTTGGAAATCTTATAAAAAAATTGTACATTATCAAAAAAGCAGCTGTAAAAAAACATTTTGAGTATCAACTCCCAATAAGGTACTTGAAGTAGACACAGTAAAATATTGCATCAAATATATTTATGTTTAATTAACTAAAGTAAGAGGTAACTTTTATTCTCCACTCGTTTTTAAATCAAACAGCGTAACTCAACGCCGCCTTATCTTACCAAAAGCACTTCTTCTTTTTCGTGTCAATGAATTAGATGTCTAAATCATGTTTTGCCAGTGGGTAGCCACATTGACTACATCATCTGTTGCCTCAACAAGATCGTTTTTGAGCAAGTACCAAAAGCACTGCAAAAAAACTAATGACAAATTTTCACCTGTAAACAGTCCCTCCGCCAGCTTCCAACTGTTCCTTCAACCGTTCCTTATTGAATGGTCGATCACTGAACTCCAAGTCTTCAGTATCAGTGCCCACCATAGTGGACGTCGCCTCGCTGTCCTCTTCTGATGAGTAATGCCTTGTTTCTTGGCACTGGGAATATTATTAAATATTAATATTTAAGTGGGGAACGGAATTGTTGTAAGAGAACGGAGTGTCTTAACACTAGGTTCTCAGGTTCCCTCTGTCTACCCTGCTATATGCGGGATACAGCGTGAAGTTAAAAAAAAAAGTATTTAAGTTATTTTTCTCTTTTTTTTTAGCTTAACTTAGCTTAGCTTCACGCTTTACTATCCAAATAGCAGGATAGTCAGAAAGAATAATCAGTTCTATTCTTTCCACATGAATTCGACACGACACATTCAACGGAACTCAACTACTGAGCCACGATGCCCTTCTAAAGCATTAGTGTAAAAATTACAAAAATTGTGCTTTTCACTATAAATACAAATATATAAAATATAATAAAATATATTTTTTTATAAAAGTATTTTTGATTTTGTTATGCCAAGTCCAATGTGGGCAGTTTGACAGCATCTGGCTGTCATGATAGTGGATTCGATTCTCACTCAGGGTTATGATTATTTTCAAATCATTTTCATTTCTCCTTTCTTGTATGGCAAAGCGTATGGCGTTGATTCCTGCTACTTAACTAGTAATGTCTAGAATACAGACGGAAGGCGGTGAACGGAATATCCTGACACTTCGTTCTCTCTGATTATACTGCTATGCGGAAAAAAGCGTGAAGCTGTTTTTATATAATAGAAAGATATACCTTTTCATTAAGATTCTTAGAAGGTCGCGGTGGCTCAGTGCAAGTGAGCAGGAAGCACATTCCAGAGAACAGCTTGCTGTCTGCAGGTGGTATTGGTCCGAGTCTGGACACCGTGTCTTCATCGTTCTCAAACTTGGTTAGCTTTGAGTTTTTCTTGCCTATGTTCTGTTTAGCTGCACCTTTCAATTGTAGGGGGCCGGCTGGAAGCAACATAAATACTATGAAGAAAAACTTTTTAAACAAAATATAGTAATTAATAAGACAGTAATTAATAACGCCTGTCGTGGCGCAGCGGTACAAGCGTGCGACTGTAAACACGACAGGTTGTGGGTTCGATTCCCACTCCAGGAAATGTTAGTATTTTCATTTCCTGAGTTTGGTAACCAAGGCAAAGCGCGTTGAGTTCCGCCACTCAACACGCAATACCTCAATTCGGCGGAAAGTGGTGAACGGAATATTATATAGTGTCTTAATACTATGGTTCTCAGCTTTCCTCCGCCTACCCTGCTATATGCGGGATACAGCGTGAATTTAAAAAAAAAATATATATGTACAAATATATCCCGTGGTACCTTTAACCCCGTCGACCTTGCGCGGCGTGCGCTGCACCTCGGGCTCGACGCCCGCCACCTCCTCCAGGCGCGTGGGCGCCGGGTTGCTGCTCTCGCTGAGCTCGCTGCTCTCGCTCGCGAGGCGCTTGCGGGACGCCGCCACCGGCGTGCTCTTTGTTTTTACACCTGTTTGTATTATAACATTTAAACAAATAGAAAACATGGAAAAGCTCAGAGAAAGATGCTATCGTGGCGCAGTAGAAGTGTGATTTTAAATGTGGTTGGTTGCGGGTTCAATACCTATTCGGAGTCAAGAAAATATTTAAATTATTTTCACTCTTCCACGTAAGACAAAACGTTAAGTTCCGATACTTGCTCCATATATTTTTCTCACCATTCTTTCATCACTCATCCTCTCGACGTGCACAAACCACCTGAGCACGTTCTTTTTCATACTTACTATAACATTCTCGCTTCCATCTCTTTCTAAGTGTCTCTTCGTTGCGGATTCAGTCAGCCAAACTGACTGCGCATATTCTCCGAAGAGATCTCATCTCTACAGCATTTAAATTAATTAAAAAAAATAAATATTTACCGGAAGTAGACGCTTTAGGACTGATTGGAGACGCTACACGTTTCCTCGCGCTGGAGTTACCCTTATCCCTGCTGCGAGCACTGCGAGGACCCTGAGAAATTAAAGCCATTGTTAACAATCTAATTAAAACAAAAGAATTTCAACTTGTAGAGATATTTGTTATTTAATCTATGATCGTATGTCTTTTTCATGTCTCGACTACTTATCTAATAATAATCCCATTCTGTTAGAAGAGGAAGTTAAAATTCTTGGTTAACTTTTTTTTTTTTTTACATAATTTTTAAATAACACATTTCAATAAAATTTAAATAAAAAAACGCCCGTCGTGGCGCAGAGGCACAAGCGTGCGACTGTAAATGCAACAGGTTGTGGGTTCGATTCCCACTCCAGGAAATGTAAAATTTAGTATTTTCATTTCTTGGGTATGGTAACTATATGCTAGCTATATGGTAACCATATGCGGGTTACAGCGTGAAGTTAAAAAAAAAAATTAAAAATATTTATTTTAAGATATAGATCAAACTCATCTTATATTTGTTGCAACTAATTTTTATAGTTAGCATATCGGATTACACAAATTTTATTTCTAAGAATAACATTTTACAAGTGAAAATATTACATATTTATTAAATTACCATTTAATCCATAATTAATGGTAACCAACCTGTATAATATTATCAAGATCCAGTTCTCTGTGGTGTCTGCGTCGCGGCGTGGAGGGCGCGGTGGGGGAGCGCGAACGAACGAACTCCTTTATAGACCTGGCCTGGTCTTCTGTGAGGTACAGCTCGCTCGCTGTCACCAGGACTAGGGCATCCCTGTGGGGATTTATATACATACATAACTTCACGCTGTATCCCACATATAGCAGGGTAGGCAAAGGGAACCTGAGAACCTAGTGTTAAGACACTCCGTTCTCTTACAACAATTCCGTTCCCCATTTTCCTCTGAATTTGAGGCATTGCGTGTTGAGTGGCGGAACTCAACGCCGAACTTTGCCTTGTTACCAAACCCAGAAAATGAAAATACAACTTTACATTTCCTAGAGTAAGAATCGAACCCACAATCAGTCTCGTTTACAATCGCACGCCTCTACGCCACGACTGGCGTTTTTTTATTTATATAAGGATGCAAATTTTAGAAAATATATATAAATTTAAAAGTAACGGGACTCGAACCCATGACCCTTGAAAACAAAGTGAAATTACTTGGAGGAACAAAATCAAATTTGGCTGTATATGTTAATCCTGCAAAAGTGAATCAGGAATACGTGACGATAAAATTAATATTGTTTATATTTCAAATTTTAAAATAGTGGAATAGATTAAAAAAAAATGGGGTTCAGAATAATAAATTAATATTAGAAAAACCCTTTAAAAAAATATTTCAAATAAATTATCATTGACTTCTAATTATTATATTTTAGTAATAAGCCAATTTTAGTAATAAATCAGATAGAGATAAAGATAAAAAAATGCTTACCTATCAGTAGTACAGCGATAAGTAATAGTGCCGTTCGAATTTTCTTCAATGCCAAGAACCAAACCCGGCTCGTAGTTCTGTTCGTCATCGACCATCGCGTACACTGACTGTCCTTGGAGAGGCAACTTCTTCATATCCCCAAATATTATGAAATCATCCAAAATCACTTTACTTTGACCGTCGTCGAATTTTATAAGATACTTGTTAGGTTCAGTGATTTCTAGAACTTTCCCGGAATAATAGCGTTTATCCACCCATTTGGCTAATACCACTGTATCTGGAGCGAATCCTGGGTATTCAGGTTTAACAACCGCTTTTTCCACAGGCGTGGCTGGACGCGGTGAAGTAGGACGGCGCTTTTGCTTCAATTTCGTCACCGACTTCGGCGTTCCGACCAAAGCAGACAACGGTTTCTCTTCTTTAGGCGACATTTTGCCACTATCCCCATTAGACGGTATCATTTCGGGGGAATTCATTCCATGCATGTATTCAGTTTCCTCAGTTGTACTCGGCAACAACGCACGCTTCGTTTTTCCAACAATGGGCCGTCGACCGCGGACCCTGCTCTTCTTGAGCGAACTTTTGGGTGTCGCCTTATCACATTTGTTAACTTCCTCGGGACTCGCGTTACCGTTGCTAAAACCACTTTCATTCGAAACCTGAACACCTACAGATATTTTGTCCTCATTCATCGATCGGTCTGTATTTGACGTTTCCCGGATATGGGAGAATATATCTTGTAGTTTCTTCATCAATGCCTCGTAGCCCTTCACCGTAATCGAGGGGTTAGACATTGATTTCCTAGGTGGTTGTGGTACTACGAAGTTGCCATCGCTAGTGCGGTTACTGGACGTCGACGACGAGCTGACTGTAGATGCGAATGACGACCTGTTAGGAAGGTTGACCATACCAACACTTGTCACGCTCGAAGGCGACAAACTCACGGACACATCGCCTAGATACGGGTCGATGGTAAACCTTTTAGAAATCCTCTGATACTCTTTGCACATGTCCATACCAACATCGTTATCTGTCCTCACCACATACAAGGACAAAAACTCACAATCCTCATTTTGCGCTACGTGGATATCGAAAACGGGCAATTGTGGCGTATTTATTGGTAATGAATGCCCGTTTTGTAACGGCGATATTGTAGACGGAGTAGCTGTGTTGCTGGTTCGGAACGTATCGTGTTTGCTTCTATTTCCTTTATTCCCATTAAGCTTTAGCATATCCGGTGTGATATTATTGCTAAGCTTGCCGCTATCTTCAGATGGCGTAGAAGATTTGCCGTTCGACAATTTTGAGATCAATTTAGAAGCCATACTAGGCACGTGTTCCGGACTATCTAGACCGACGGAACACATGCTATCTGTACTTTCTTGGTCTGTATTCTTATCCTTGGAATGTTGTGGGTTCGATATATCAATTTCCGAAATATATCCTTCTGTTTTGGCCTTTTCAACTAAATCCACGTCAATGATGTCCACTTTATCTTTGATAACCACTAGATCGCTATCGCAGTTACGTTCTTTTTTATCACGCTCATCTTCAGATGGTGAGAGCGCTAGATGGAAGTTTTGCGAGTCGTTCAAGCCCTCCGTACTTTCTTCCGCAATAGTGTCAGGAATTTTCGGCGGTGGTATTTCCGATACAAACTCGACACTCAGTCTCGGTGTTTTGGTGTCATTTTCAACTGATTTTGGCATATCTAGTTTAATACGCGGAGTTTTCCGTCCTTTGGTTATGTCAGCGCTGGCGGATCGCGATTTGGGTGTCTTTGGCGTTTTCGGAGTATTTTCTACACTGTTGCTACGCTTTAGTTTTCTGGGACTCGATCTCACAGGGGTCCGAACACGAGATGTGGATGGTAATTCATCTTCTAATTTCCGTTTAGCAACACTAGTTATCGCACATACTTCGTCATCTAAGGTTTGGGAGGAAACAGTTATTTCTTCATTAGTCAAATCTAGTTTTAGAACTTTAGCACTACTATCTGAAGTCTCTTCAGATAATTTTCTTTTGGCATGTATTACTTGGGGTTCTTCTGCAAAAATAATATTACATATAATTAGTTTCCACTAAAGAACAGGAAAGAAGGAATGAGTGGGGAACGGAGTGTTTTAACACTACGTTCCTACTGCCTTACCTTGCTATATGTGGGATACAGTGTGAAGCTATGTATGTATGTATGTAGTTTTCACTTAAGAAAGCAGAAAAATAGGAAAATACTGGGTTCTTATTGTTGTATTATGTCAAATTCGAGTCAAATTACACTATTTATTTATATGAATTTGTAACCTATGTGCTATTTTGGTATATAAGTAATAATACTGTTAACTTTTATTTAAAACCATTTAGTAGGTTTTGCATAAAGGAGTGACATACATGTTTATCACAAATATGAAGTAGCAGAACTTACCTCTAGCTTCTGCTTCTGCAGAAGCGGCATCAATCTGTCAACAAAAGTATTTACTATTGATCAATAAGTAATAAATTTCTTATCATATCAGGCATGTATTGCTTATATAGTTCTAATATTTGCATGAATCTATATTTATATTATGAATTTAATTAATATATGTATGTTTATATTTGTGTGTATATAGATTTTTGCACTTTTATACCAGCAAATGCTCTCATACCCATAGGTTAACTGGCAGAAATTTCTATTAGAAATAAGTTCACCTTTGCCAACAATACTGTTTATACTATATTCATTGTTCTTACAAAGCGCAATAAAGAATATAGATATATTTGCTTTTTGCTTCTATATTTTTTGCAGGGCAGTCAGAGGGCATTTAGTGTCAAAACACTTAATTATCCACCTCTACCAGAACTCAAGACACTGCAAGTTAAGTGATTGAATTCAATACCACACATCAGTGGTGAGTAGTAAAATTTTAGTTAGGCAAGCCAGTGATTTAAGGGAAGCCAATATATATTTAGGGAAGCCGGTATATATATTTAGGGAAGCCGATAATTTTTAAGGAAGCCAATATATTAAGGGAAATCAATATAGGATATCAATGTATTTCGTAACTTCACTATACAATTTTGGAGATGACCTTTTTTTTAGGTCTATAAGATGTCAGAGCATGTTTTTTTGCAATTTTATGCCCAATATTATCCTGGCGACTTTTTTTTTTTGTCGCCGGTGGGAATCGAGTTGTATGGACGCCTTGCCACTGCCACACATCTTAGCAGGAAATGAAAATAATTTAAAAATATTCATTCTCCTAAGAAATTGAAAGCAAAATCCACCATGTGTATACCTGAATATTTTCTTCAGTTAATTTAGGTTCTTCTTCAGGTTCATAAATAGGACTATCCGGGAAAAGAATTACAGAAGTGTCCTTTATTTCTTCAGAAGTAGTGTCAGGAGCAGTTTGTACCTCGCTTCCTAAATAGAAAGTAAAATTAAATAACAATATAAATATAAATTTGTATATATTTTTTTGAAAATTCATTAATTACAATTTTTTTAATGTAAAAGAAAATATTCATATATAGAACCAACATTTCAAACACTTCATAGACCTGTCACAGACATGTACCTGGACTATCTATAAATGTCTATCTTTAAAAAAATGTTTTACTTCAATTGTTTTGACACTTCTAGTGATTAAAATGATGTATTTAAAGTATGCTTAAAACTCAGAACAGATTAACACTACAGTAAAACTGGAATAAAACATCTGTATAAACTAAAGCAAATTCATAATAAGCTATATATCTAATAATCTAATAATTTTATTTTATTATAATTAATTAAATATCATTGTCAATCAATATAAATATCCATGTAATATCAGCACGCAATGCCTCAATTCGGTGGAAAGTGGGGAATGGAGTGTCTTAACACTAGGTTCCCTCTGCCATGCTATATGCGGGATACAGAGTGAAACCATGTATGTATTAAATATCATTCTTATGTTATTACATACAACTATATTTAGTTGCTGACAGTTGATTTTGCAAAACAACCTTAATACGAAATGCTGTATCTCTCTTTTTAATGCCACTAACAATTTTTTTTTTAACTACTATATTACTATATTTTTTGCAACTTCATACTTTTCACCGCATCTATCCCAGGGTAGAGACCTACCTAGTGTCATGACACTCTGCACTCCACAATATGCATGTAATAATTTACCTAATAAACTTACAATATCATGTATTGTATATTAATTTTTCTAAAATAAAAGATTCAATTCAATAATTTACATCTAAATATTATAACCTAAATTTGTATATGGAATTTGCATTACCCATACAAACTTAATTTTAGTAACTTTTATTTAGTTATGGGAATAAATTACATTTTTCAAATACTTAACATTTTTATTACCTTCCTAATACTTACGCATTTTAAATGATTCTTTTGAAATCATTATTTTAAAAAAATCTGTATGAAATTATTAAGATGTTCATATAATAATAATTTTATAGTGATGAAGTAAATTGAAACACAGTGCATTATAAATGAAATATAGTTAGTTATATATACATATACACAATATAGAAATGAACAGTTTAAATGCAATTGTAATCAATACCAAAAGTATAAAAAATGGGTATATTGCAAAATAAGAACAAAATCAATACAAGAACTAAGTACTTGTTCAATGAACAAAATTTTATCATGAAAACTATAAACATTTATTCATTGACATAAAAGACACGAAAATATAAACCTTATTTAATGACAATAAGATATAGTTTCATTTAAACATATTTTTAACATAAAATAAAGGAGTAAAATAGAGAATTATTACTTAAACATACATCACATAATGTCAAAATGTCAGTTGGATAATCGGTATTCAGTACTCCATTTCAGATGTGCACTTATTGATATTTGGGTTCGTGATAATGCGACTAAATTAAAATGCAATTGGAATGTCATCCCAGTTTGCGACCGAAATCATAAAACCGTGTAATAAAAATGTTAGTAGTAATAATTGGATGCGGAATTTCGATGTTTTAAAGCACTTAGTGTATATGATAACAGGTTTTTTATTAAATATTCGTAATTCTCACTTAAATCTTATGATGTCAGTATAACATGTCATGCATGTCAACTTCGTCGGTTTACACAAACGATACAGAATTACATCGGCTGATATATTGTTGAAATATTGTATTTACCTGGCTCTGCTTTTGAAGATGCATTATCAATAAGCTTTTCACAACTATCTTCCATTTTTTTATAAATCCTTCACTTTATTTTATTGAAAACTGGCGCGTTTTAGCTGAGAAACATCTGTCACTTGAACACAGTAAAAATTATAAGAATTTCCATAAGTCAGACTACAGTAAACAAGCAGTATAAGTAGTTTAAGTATATATTAAGATAAATGACATCAGAAAGTTCAAAAAATAATTTAAAAAGTTGTAATTTAATAATTTTTGCAAAAGGCGAGCGATGCACGGCCGCTTGTTGATTTGGCCAGTGTTGCCAAACCTGAAATAAATATAATACTAAATTGTCACCGTATAAAATAAATAAATAATAATGTTTATTTAGATTTTCGCAACTTCAAACATCTGAATTAATAATGCCTTTAATATATATATATCTATTATAATTATTAAATTTAATACTTCAATAATCTCGAGAAATATTTTAATTTTCTTTAAACAGTACATGTGTTCGAAGAAACACATAAATATCAAATGAATTGTATTCTTTAGAAATTATTTAATATTTTTCAATTTTTGTCTTATTTTGATACTTACTAGTAAATTAATGGTAACAGTACTAGCGACTATTTGCAACGCTTTCATTTTAAAGTTGCCAGTTGACAAAATATTCTAATAATCATATCTTTAGAAAACCTATCCAGATTTTTATTGCTTTATTACCGATAAAGATTTATTATAAATGCTAAGATACAAAATTATATAATCAATTAAATTATATTTTTACTCCAATAGTAGAATTGTATTATCTGTGACTTTCAAATCAAAACTTATAAGTTATTTTATGTTGGTATTATCAACTTCGTGGTTGGCGCGACTACGACAGAAAATAAAAATATTTAAATAAAATTTCTGTAGATTTCTGTTTCCTTTTGTTATAAATAATTAACCCAAATATTGACAACAATTGAGATAAGTGAATTTTCAGCATATTTTAGTATTATCTGCATTTCGATAACATATATTTATATATTGGAATTCGTAAATGATCTGCAACATTAATTAGCAGAAGCGATTTTTTTCTGATGATTATCTCGCGTCGCGTCGCGTTATTAATCTTTTAAAACTGTAAATTATTTTATATTGATCGATTTCAATTCATTTGATGGAAGTGTTTATGTAATTAGTTAAGAGTAAGATTCAAGATTCAAGTTAATTCGTGTAGGGGGAACATCTATAGGTTGATGTATGTAAGATCTCGAAAAGCTTCTTTAAAGATACAAAATATAAGTATGATTTGTTTCGTCAGCGTTGTAACTTGTCATCTTGTCGATAGAGGTACCCATTAACTATGACAGAAGAACTGTCATTTGTTTTTTTTTTTGTTATATGTAGGCAGAGGGAACTAGAGAACCTAATGTAATGTGAGGTCACAAACCTCGGAAATCGAACCGACAGGCACAAGCGTATGACTGTTGGTTCGATTTCCAGGGGAACGAAAATATTTTCATTTCTTCGTTCTGGTAGTAAGGTAAAGCGCGGCGTTAAGTTCCGTCTTTGAGAACACAATACCTCAATTACGAACGGCGGAAAGTGGGGAGTGGGGGAAACCGTTATATTTCGTAAAAATCAGTAAATATTTCCGGTTTGTTTCTTTCAAATTTCGAAATATTTCAGATTTTATCTTTTTAAATCTGGCACAAATTATCACTATTTACTTTTTATTCACATAAATAATAGCTACAGATAGCCATTGTTATTATTTTTTTTATCATACCTACTTATTTTATACAGAAACTGTATGCAGCATATAAATAAACATTCAACAAAATAATTACAAATTCTACAGATGTTATAGTCGGAATAATTTGTAAAGGTATCTTCTTAATAAAAACTCGGTAAGTGCCCTAGAATATCAAATGGCCTCTCGTTTAGCCATCTCGTAATAAATTCTTACAATTAACAAGAGGAAAAAGCTTCTTTTCTTAAGAGCATTGAGAGTTAATTAAAGTATTCACTTAATTTATACTAACAGTAAACAATTTAACAAAAATAAACGGTTTAGTTCAGTTTATTGCTATACTAATATTTTTTTTAAATTATATACATACATACATAGCTTCACGCTGTATCCCGTATATAGCAGGGTAGGCAGAGGGAACCTAGTGTTAAGGCTCTCCATTCCCCACTTTCCCCCGAATCGAGGCATTGCGTGCTGAGTGGCGGAACTCAACGCCGCGCTTTGCCTTGGTGCCAAACCCAGGAAATGTAATTTCATTTTCCTGGAGTGGGAATCGAACCCACAACCTGTCGCGTTTACAGTCGCACGCTTGTGCCTCTGCGCCACGACAAGCGTTAAACTAACTTTTTACTAACAGTAAACAACTTAACAATAATAAACGATTTAGTTCAGTTTATTGCTATTCTATTATTTTTTTTTTAATTAATTTACATTAAAGACTTTTTTAATAAGCAGCTTTTTTTATTCATGAAAAAGCAACGTAATTTTTTTTTAAATCAATGAAGAAATATTTGAAGAATTTTTTTTAAATGTTCCCAAGCTTGTTAAATTTCATGTTATGTATATTTATAACTAAGTATTTTCTTTCTTACTTTAAATTATTTAAGTCGGCGGTATTTTTACAATTTCATTATAACCTCTTTTTATATTATCTGTTTATAAAAAAAAATATATATATAAAAACTTCATGGTCTTAAATATTAGCAGACGAACATAAAATTTTAATCTTTGTTTATGACTGATACAATATAATTGTTTTAACAAATTCATGTTTACATTCAAAGTAAAATAAATATTTATCTACCCACAAAACATAACAATGAACGGCTCAGGGATTTTTGTTTTCGGAACTAAAATATTCGAAGAGCCGACTCGAGACGCCATTTCTCGGCTGCCGCTTGAGCTCTCTTGGAAAATATTCTCGTAAGTTCCATATATAGTTATATATCATTTACAAACACTTTGGTATTTTGTGTAATGCGATTAGTGAACGTGATGTTTATCATTTATTTAGGTATATAGTGACAAATGTAGATATTTTATTTTTGTTTAGTATAAAGTTTAGTTGTGTTATAACGATTTTGTTTGGTGGTAGGAGGTTCGTCCTCCGTCTGGCTCGCGACCACTATCATGTCAAAGACGAACCGCCAAATATCTTATGATGTGTTCCGGTTCGATGGCATGTAAGCCAGGTTTTCCCCTTTCCCACCCATCCTTTCCCCAAAATGTGGTGGCTCCGATAGCGGACTACTACATTGTCCTCCCTTTCCATCTCTATCCTCTAGGTTGGCAACGCATCTAGTACATCTCTTGTGTTGTAGATGTTCATGGGCGAAGGTAACCACTTACCATCAGGCGGTCCTTCTGCTCGTTTGCCATCCGGTATCCATAAAAAAAAAAAAATAACGATTATCATGTCTTGTGGTAAACGAAATCACATAGCAACACAAATTACCATTTTGAATCTTTAATAAAACATTCCTGAATAATCAATAAATGTTTTTTAAAGGACTTAATTAGCTCATTTCAAATATATAACACATAACTAGCTTTTATAACTTACTTTACTTGTATTTGCTTCCTAAATTTGAAGAATTGGTTTATATATAGCAATTAGGTATTAGGTATATATAGGTATGATTTTGCAGATAACCTATATTTAAAAAAAATGGATTGTTTCTAAGCGGCACGGGTTCGATTCCTGCTATGTTTCAATTTCTAAAATGTTTTCCTTATCCTAAGTACCTATGTGATTTAAAAATAATAATAATTAATAATATATATTTTTAATATTTTATACAAAATTTACTATAGTTTTCTTCACATAACTTATTTCAAATTTTACAATTTAAAGGTATTTAGACAAGGCGTCCCTTCGAAACGCAACACAAACGCACAAAGCATGGAAAAGAATAATAATAGCGAATAAAGAATTAAGAAGCCGCTTAAACCAATTTGAATTAGTTTTGAAACTGGGATCGGAAAACTTGGTGAAGTTTTATAAAAGAAACAAGAAAATTTTAAAGAAATTGACTGCGAAAAATTATTTGCCACTTGAACATACTACAGTTGGTAGGTGGTTAAGCTTTTTTGTTTCACTCTAAAAAAAAGGTTCCCAATTCGACAGTTTTTTATTTTTGTTATCGTATAACTTGTTACTGGGTGAACCAATTTTGATGTATCTTTTTTTATATGATAGCTACTGGTCCTGGTGGTTAGTTAAGATGACGAGTAGTTTCAGAGCTATTCGTAATAATTGTACTTTTTAGTGTATTTTATAAAAAGTCGATCTTCTTTTTTTGTTAAAATCTAAACTTTAGCATGCTTATAAAAATTAAATACCTTATTATCACCACGAATTTGAATGTTTGTAACAATGGGAAGATGGTTGCTTGTTACTCTTTCAAGCAAAAACTACTGAACGGACCTAAATGAAAGTTTACGATGGTATTACCTACACATAGGCTACAACTAATAAACATTTTTAGTAATTTAGCCATAACATAATGATAAGTATCTACTAACTAGCAAATCTATAGATATCCTTATCACCTGTTTCTTTTAGTTAGTTTATTTTTTAAACTAGTTTTTTTGTTTAGCTTCACGCTGTATCCCGCATATAGCAGGGTAGACAGAGGGAACCTAGTGTTAAGACACTCCGCTCTTTTTCAACAATTTCGTTCCCCACTTTCCGCCGGATTGAGGCATTGCGTGCTGAGTGTTAAAGTGTTAAACTGGTTTAAATATTTTATTCTTTTTTTTCAGTTGAATCAACCACAATAGTGAGTGGAAAAAAGAGATCAGGTGGAAATTATACAATTTGTATGAAGAGATACAAATTATTTTGATTGATAATGAAAAATTTTCACAAGAACTAATCTATGTTTGTAGTTAAATTATTTACATACAAACTAATGTATTTTATTTTCTCTTTAGTAATACTTTCTAATAAGATAAATCCTACTAATTGCGAAAGCTTTTCAAGCAAGCTTATGTCATATGTTATTTAGATGTAAAGGCAACTTACTATCGAGTTTCATCAAAATCTGTTCATTAAAACTACTGAGATCAACAATCATCAAACAAATATAAAAGGTTAACATTATCCATCCTTCCCCACAAAACAAGGAAAATCACAAACGGAGTGACTCGTTACTGGGTTCTCTTTGCATAGTCTATTTGATACGGGGAACGTGATAGGTAAAGTACTTATATTATTTCTGTAACTTAGCTCATATTAAGGAATATACATACACACATATATAGCTTCACGCTTTATCCCGCATATAGCAGTAAGGAATCTGAGAACCTAGTGTTAAGACACTCCGTTCCCAACTTTCCGCCGAATTGAGGCATTGCGTGCTGAGTGGCGGAACTCAACGCCGCGCTTTGCCTTGTTGCCTTGTTGCCTGTTATAAAAGAATATGAACACACATATCATATTATATTCGCACGTGTAATGTAAACACAAAATAGTAAAGGTAAAAATTATACAACAGTTTTAAGTGTTGATTATTGATCATTTTCATGAAATGAAAGAGATTTTTTTTTATCATACGTTTTGAAGCAATTCGTGTGTTTGGTGGCAAAATTCAACGCCGCTTTATGTTCTCAGAGTGTGACAATAAAGATTAAGTGGGAATCGAACCTATAATCAGTCGCGTTTACAGTCAAATATTCCACTGCGCCATAAGATGGTGATCTCTAAATTAGTACAAATGTTTAACTGTAGTAATATAAAATAATCTGTAATTTAGCGTACAAAGGATGTTCATATATTCGCGCGTGTAATGCCACACAAAATACTAACGGTAATGTATGTCCTGTTGCTATTAAGCTTGTTTTGTTTACGCTGCGGTCTCGGTTAGGATTGCTTTTAACGAAGTTTGCTTTGGTTTGCTTTCAAATGATTTATTTTTGGTATAATTTATTAAAAAAATGTTTTTATTGGGCTTCGATGTTGTGATTTTTATCTTTTTATTGTTTTTGAGTTCATGTATATGTTGTTTGCGTTTAAATTATTATTTTTCACGTATATGTTTTCGCCTGTCGTAACGCAGAGGCACAAGCGTGCGACTGTAAAGGTTGTGGGTTCGATTCCCACTCCAGGAAATAAAATTTTTCATTTCCTGGGTTTGGTAATAAGGCTACAGCGCGGCGTTGAGTTCTGCCACTCAGCACGCAATGCCTCAATTCGGTGGAAAGTGGGAAACGGAGTGTCTTAACACTAGGTTCCCTCTGCTTACCCTGCTATATGCGGGACACAATGTGAAGCTATGTATGTATGTATGTATATGTTTTAAATTTTAATTCTTTTTTAAGAACAAACAATTGCTGAAAACAATTGCTTCTTCGTAATTAAATGAAAAACATACATTTTTCTTGCAGCTTTGCGTTTTTTTTGCATAGCAGGGCAACTCAGAGAGTCTAGTGTCGAGACACTCCGTTATACACTTTCCGCCTTAATTCAAGACATAGCTTGTTCAGTGGTGAAACTCAACATCTATTATACCAGAATGCGAAAATTGAAATAATTTAAATATAATCAATCATTCGCGAATGGGAATCGAACCCACGATTAAACATATTTTCAGTCAGCTACAGCCTTCTAACACATAATATATTAAATAATTATTATTTATATTTTTTTTCCCAATGGAAATTGAACATAATATAATAATCGTTGCGTAAAGTCATTCATTTCACACCTCAAGTGAGTCACAGGTACAGCGCATATACTCAACAAGCGTTGACAAGCTCGAATAATTACAATTAATTATTTACAAATACTTAACTAATCATGAATGTCAAACCAGAAATTTTGAGCTGCGTGTTTAATTTTAATAAAATGTATTATATATATTTCAATTTGGCGGAAAGTGGGGAACGGAAATGTTAAAGAATGGAGTGTCTTAACACTAGGTTCTCTGGTTCCCTCTGCCTACCCCGCTATCTGCGGGATACAGCGTGAATTTGAAAAAAAATGTTCCTTGCATATAGATATGATCCTATATATACTATCAGGTCGCAGTTGACTATAAACTTGATTGTTTGGGTTCGATTCCCACTCAGGGGAATGATTATTATTAATATTTATTTTTAGCTTCACGCTGTATCTCACATATAGCAGGGTAGGCAGAGGGAACCTCAGAACCTAGTGTTAAGACACTCCGTTCCCCACTTTCCGTTGAATTAAGGCATTGCGTGCTGAGTGGCGGAACTCAACGCCGCGCTTTGTCTTGTTACCAAATCCAGGAAATGAAAATACTAAACTTTTACATTTCCTGGAGTGGGAAACGAACTTATAACCTGTCGCGTTTATAGTCGCACGCTTGTAAATATAGTAAAATGTATTTTCAATCTATTTACATTTTTTGCAAAGATACAATACCATCAAACTATAAAAGCTATATAAATAAATATAAATATATATATATATATATAGATTCGTTCGTTTGTCCGTTCATTTGATACGTACCGCATTTGATATATGAACGCCACACGGCGCTGCGCATATCGTGCGGAAACTGAAATGGGACAATGTGTCCGCTCTAACGCGACGCGGTTTTATTGTTCGCTGAAATCTTTTTGTTTTTTTGAAATTTTTTAAGCGAATAAAATATCCGATATAGGTCTGTTATTAATTTTGGGACGGATGTACTATAGGGATTTGTTTTGTGCTATATTTTAAAATATTTTTTTTATATAACTTTACGTTTTTTCAGGCATTGCACGGTATTATGAGAGAATCTAGTGTTGACACACTCCGTTTTCCACTTTCCGTCGAAAATCGTGATTTTACAGAAATCTTTAAAAAGATATAAATATTTTTATTTATTTATAATTTAAATGACGCCTGTCGTGGCGCAGAGGCACAAGCGTGCGACTGTAAACGCGACAGGTTGTGGGTTCGATTCCGACTCCAGGAAATGGAATTTTTCATTTCCTGGGTTTGATAACAAGGCAAAGCACGGCGTTGAGTTCTGCCACTCAGCACGCAATGTCTCAAATTGGCGGAAAGTGGGGAACGGAGTGTTTTAACACTAAGTTTCCTCTGCCTACCCTGCTATATGCGGGATACAGCGTGAAGCTTACATACGTAGCTTGTATATTTCTTTATGACAATATTTTTATATTGGGTTTAGGTACACAGAGTTAGCCGCAATTTTTTTAAGTCATGCGCTTGATATTTTTACTAAATATTCGTTTAGAATATTTAAAAATAATTGACAATTGTTGTTTTTCTCAATCATCTACTTTTTACACTTTAGGTATCAAAGTCATTATAAGAATTGGATACGTTGTAAGTCAACGTAAAGAACATCACAATGTTAACTTGTAACTGCACTATGAGATTTCAAATAGTTTTAAGTGAAAAAACTATATATATATATATATATATATATATATATATATATATATA
>JAKGSA010000462.1:0-87072 GCA_033558755.1 Philaethria dido
GTATTACCGCACAACTTTAACTGGGTAAATCAATTTTGATATTTTCTTTTTACATGATAGCTAATGTTTCTGACGTAGTTCCATACATACATACATGCTGTAACCTGCATATAGCAGGGTAGGCAGAGGGAACCTAGTGTTAAGGCACTAAAGTAGTTCCATTTAAATTTAATTAATCTTTTTTAAGTTATGCGTAATAATTTAATATCGGTATTATTTTTTTCTTAAAACTTTGATTATTTTTCATGCAACTTTCGTATTGCAGAATTGCAAGAAAACGCATATTTATAACATTCATATGCCATATGTCAATTAATAATAGTTGCTACATATCCTAAAAGTACTCTACTACACCACTTAAGCATAATTTACTTTAGAAGCAAATAATTCCTTTGTAGTTAATAATTTCATGGAACTTACGTTTTGTTTCAATATGTTAGTAGATACGAAAACGATAAAAAGGTAATTTAGTGATAAGACACTGTGTTTTCCACTTAGTGTCAGGTATACTCTCTGTGATGGATAAAGCAACTCTAAGGCACACAGTCTGCCAAAAGCGAATTGGACTCAAAACTCGCACTCAGTCACAGTACATTGATGCAAAAGTTACGACGTTTTATATTGACTAGGTACTTTCCGAAATTACATACATACTCGTACATACATAGCTTCACGCTGTATCCCGCACGTAGCAGGGTAGGCAGAGGGAACCTAGTGTTAAGACACTCCGTCCACTTTCCACCAAAAAATGCCTAAAATGAATACATTTTTGATATATCAACTAATTCACGCCTGTAACAAAAATAAGACATACATATTGTTCATAATCATAATTTCATTGGTTAAAATATACTTATTTAAACATGCACTTCATACGGCACACGCTGAAAGGCATTCACATAGTAAATATTAACCAACACCATTGTGTCGGCGTCACCAAAAGGTTATCTTATCATGTTTGCTCACCAAACAGCGCTGTTTGGTGACAGGCGCTCGTCTGTCTGTCCGTTTGTCTTGCTTTATCTATTGATGTGGATTAGGACCAAGTCTGTCTTAATATTCGAGTTTAAATGTTTTTGTTGAATATTATTGATTCTTTTTTTTTGTAAGAGGGAGAGAATATAGTAATGGTTACTATTTTTATCTTTTCTTACCTAATTAAGGATATTTTGTAATGAAATGAGTAACAAAATGATTGTCTTTGTCTAATTAAATGAAAGAAAAAATTAATAGATAACTATATAATAGATTTCCACTGTAGGAAATGTTAGTATTTTCATTTCCTGGGTTTGGTAATAAGGCAAAGCGCGGCGTTGAGTTCCGCCACTCAGCACGCAATGCCTCAAATCGGCGGTAAGTGGGGAACGGAGTTGTTGTAAGAGAACGGAGTGTCGTAACACTAGGTTCTCAGGTTCTTTCTTCCTACCCTGTTAAATGCGGGATACAGCGTGAATTTAAGAAAAAAAAAAAGAAAAAAAATATTTTATCATATCACTTACTAACAGGTAACTCAAAGTTATGATAACAATGATAATGCTCTAGGTACCTATATTTTATTATTACTTAAATATATATGTAATAATAATTACTGACACTATAACCTTATTACATAACACAAAGATAAATCATACGCTACTTATATAAACTATAACAATACTCATTAAACCTGAATATTCGTGATATTTAAATATATATGCATATATCCGTTCCTTGTTTATCCTTCACTTACCTGCCATCATGATTGCATCTCATAAACAGAGTGCTTCTTAATTGCGAACGCGTTTAGCCCTTTTTATGTTAAAGAACAAGTAGGCAGTCAAAGTTTATTGGTTTACAACGGCAATAGCAACCGATGCCTTCTTTAATTAACAGCTTCATTGGCAAGGACCACCATACCCTATAGTTAATAGGTATATATATATTTTTTTAGCTTCACGCTGTGTCCCGCACATTGCAGGGTAGGCAGAGGGAACCAGAGAACCTAGTGTTAAGACACTCCGTTCTCTTTTAACATTTCCATTCGCCACTTTCCACCGAATTGAGGTATTGCGTGCTGAGTGGCAGCTATCAACGCCGCGCTTTGCCTTGTTACCAGAGCAAGGAAATGAATATACTAAATATTATTTAATATTTTCATTTCCTGGAGTGGGAATCGAACCCAAAACCAGTCGCGTTTGCAGTCATACGCTTGTGCCTCTGTGCCACAACTGGGCTCATAATATAATTAATATAGTCCGACAAAATAGGGCATCTAATGAAAATGTCTTAATTTTATTGGATTACCCTCAATCTTCGTTTATAGTAGTTTATAGTGCTGTAAAGATAGGAGAGCCAGCATCCCTATTTGGGCGTTAATCTTTTTATTATATGATGGAAAAAAATGTTTGTAATTCTTTTTTTGGTTAATTATTTTGTGATGGTATTGTGTGTGTGTGTTTTTTTTGTATTTATATGATTTTTTATTTAATTTTTTTTAAGATTTTCACATATATTTACGTTTATATTTATTTCTATTTCGTTTCGTTAATTTAGTTAATTTTTTATATTATATTATTTAATACATCAGGTTTTTTTTTCCTTTTTTTTTCTTTTTTATGCAACACTCCACGAACTTCTTTTGTCCGTGCTCTTTTCTGCTCTTTTTTGATTTTTCTTTTTGTGATTTTGCTTTATGATCTTTATATATTCATTTATACAAAGTATGGAGGCCAGAAGGGCCCTGTTTGAAAATTTACATTTATTTAGTGTTAGCGAGGCCTGAAGGGCCTTGCTCAGGGTCAATATATCAGGTTATCGAGGTCGACATTATTACAAATATACTATTGAAATGCGCCTGGATAAACGTGCAGGCTGTGGGTTCATTCAGGGAGTATATTTAAATTTAATAAATAATACCTTATATAATTTTGTTTCTTTAGTCTTTTACGGTATTATTTAAGTTAGATTTCAACGCCCAGCATATAATATCTCTAAATTAAAATTTTTGATGGTGTGTAGAGTACAGAACCGCTAATCCGTGAACATAAAAATATGCATAAAAATAAAAAGTTTATTACTTTTAACACACAAAAGATAACCATTACAGCATTGAAGTATAAATATTAAATATGTACATAGTTTTAATTTATTGTATATAATATCACGTATTTGTAATGAAGAAATCCGTAGGAGAACGAAAGTCACCGACATAGTTCTCAAAATGCAAGCTGAAGTGGAAATGGTTTTGTTTGGTGGTAGGAGGTTCGTCCTCCGTCTGGCTCGCGACCACTATCATGTCAAAGACGAACCGCCAAATATCTTATGATGTGTTCCGGTTCGATGGCATGTAAGCCAGGTTTTCCCATTCCCACCCATCCTTTCCCCAAAATGTGGTGGTTCCGAGAACGGAATACTACATTGTCCTCCTCTTCCATCTGTATCCTCTAGGTTGGCAACGCATCTACAACATCTCTGGTGTTGTAGATGTTCATGGGCGAAGGTATCCACTTACCATCAGGTGGTCCTTCTGCTCGTTTGCCATCCTTTATCCATAAAAAAAAAAAAAAAATCTGTGTATACGAACTACTGTAAAGTATTCGAAACGTCAGGTTTCGAATGCTAAAATATACGCCATTCATGATTTAAAAAGTTTAATTTAAAATGGTACATATTAATTAGACACAATAAATGTTTATGTTTTTGATTTATGTATAGCATAATTTATTATATAACTTACTGTCATTATTGATATTATATAACTGATCCCAAAATTCCAATTTTGATAAAAAATCAAAACAGAGTATTTACAGGTTATCCTGGCAGGGGAAGAGTGTTTGACTGTAAACGTGGTTATTGTGGGTTCGATATACATTCGAGGGAACGAATGAAATATTTTTATATAAGAATTGTTTTCCCACTTAGGTAAAATAAACACAGCATTGAGTTCCACCATTCAACACGCAATATCTCGTATTTGGCGGAAAGTGGAGAAGGGAGTGACACTAGGTTCTCATTGCCCACCGCAATCATATCACCAGAAATTTCCCTATAATGAATAATATATTAATGGAAAGAAAAATACATGCATAGATTAGACCTCCTAAGTCTTAAAAAAATAATTAAATTAGTACCTATATAATATTACATAACACCATCCAGAACAGTGTGCAATCTGCACAATAAATACAAAATAAGTTTCTTTGTTAGTGCTCACGATCCGGTATTGAAAACGCTCACCTAGAACATAATCGAGTGGACTTACATCGAAGTTTACTCAATAATCTAGATATGTGACTTGCTAATGAGAACTTTTTTAATATTATCAACTATTTTGTCATTTTTATTTTATAAGGCTAAGGCGCTTCAGTTAATACTTTATGTTAGTATATGGTACGTCGTTTTGGACATGACCTTGGTCCCTAAATGACATGAATTTGAATTTTGTTTGGTGGCAGGAGATTTATCCTCCAACTGGCTCGCGACCACTATCATGTCAAAAACGAACCGCCAAATGTATAAAATGTGTTACGGTTCGATGACATAACTCTTTCCACCCACCCCAGAATATGGTGGTTATGAAGGCGGACTGCCGCGGCCACTACATCAATTCCTCCCCTATTAAGCACTAGGTCGACAACCCATTTACAACACCTCTGATGCTGTAGATGTCCATGAGCGAAGGTAACCACTTACTATCCGGTGGTCCTTCTGCTCGTTTACCATCCATTATCCGTTATGCAAAAAAAAAGAAAACGTATTATATAATAAATAGTAAAAAAATATAACCAACTTCTTTGTAAGGACATTTGGGGCCTCTATGAGGTGGAAGCCAGGCGTTGGCCCCGTGTGATCGTTGAAAAAGCATATTTTCACGCCAAATTGTTATAAGTTTGTTCTATCTGTAAATTATATTTTTATGTCATTTAAATATTTTTATACCTGAAAGCGTTTTATTTCCTTGCAATTTTTTGACTTAGTCATTTGTTCACCCTATAAACCAATTTAATCAAAAATGCCTATTAATATTAAAAAAAAATTGCATGCAAGTCGACTTATACTTATTATACTACTCATGATTTGCTAATCGGAAATATATCATACTAAGACCTATGTCAACTATTCCGACGATGGTGGTGACGTGATCGGTAGCTTCATCAGTCGAGCGATGGGGGCTTCGGGGAAGGCGATCACTGAGCACTGCCTCCTCATACACGCCATCGCCAAATGTGATGACACCGTCATGGGGGCAGTGATCAGCAAGCTTAGCGATATGAGACGCCGTGATAACTGTCGCTGACCTCCTCATACATTTTAAAAAAAGAAGAAAAAAAAGAGCCAGTCGGTGAGGATCTCACCATAGTCTTAAGATACAATTAGGTAGTCTATTTAAGTATGCACACTTAAAAAAAAAAAAAGGAAACAAAAGGCACTGGCAAGTGCGAGCCCGTGGATGTAATTTAACTCATAAAAAAATCGGAAATATATACATATTTACTTAAAAACAAATAAATAACTATAACTTAACGATAGACATTTTAGTACATATATCTATAAAGCGAAATGGTCCGACTTCTAACATATGAATATGAAATGCCAATTGATTTTTAGAAAAGGCAGTTTATGGAAGTGCAAAGTATTATCTCATCTCGTTAATACTATGAGTAAGCATAGCAGCTTGAAATTTACAACCGACAAAGAAGACCTACACTGTCATAAATAATTATTTTTTTTACAAAAAAATGACTGAGTGAAATTATTACAAATAACTTAAAAACTGCTCGTCAAATCTTAACTTAATATAGATGGGACTACATGAGAAGCACTAGCTATCATAAAGAAAATAATTATCAAAGTTTATCCAGTAAAAACCTTACCTAATTGAAAATCTCCTTCTTTTTTGAAGTCGTTTAAAAAATCCATTAATTACCATCTATCTAGCATTATTTTAACTAAATTTCGCAATCTGCTCAATGTTTTTCCCTTCACTATAGATACTTCACTATAGAAAGTTTATAGTGAACGGAGTGTCTTAACACTAGGTTTTCAGGTTCCCTCTGCCTACCCTGCTATATGCGGGATACAGCGTGAAGTTAAAAAAAAGCGTCTAAGCAATGCTAAAAAGCAAAGCTTATTATGCCCAAGAGAATTTAGAAAATAAAAATGTATGGAATGAAAGAAATATTTGTATTACATACAACATTATATTTACAAATCAAAATCGCAATCTTTATAAATATTGAAAAAAACAACTGTTGAGTTTCTCACCGGTCCTTCTCAATATTGATAGCTCTATATAACTTGAGGCTACCTTGACGATACAATATTGCTTGGAAAAGTCTATTTAATTCAAATAATTTTATACTTGTATATTTTCGCAATGATTTTGCAAATAAGTTTCTACGAGTACATTTATTATTAACTAGCTTTCCGCCCGCGGCGTTGCCCGCGTGAAATTCAGTTATATCGCGCGATATGATAAAGAGTATCCTATAGTCTTTCCCAAGGTCTATACTATTTGTCAAAATTGGTTAAGTGGTTTATGTGGTGAAGTTGTAAACAGTTAAACAATCTTACATGATTTTATGTTTGACAATAAGGAACTTCCATACAAACTTTCATCCCCTATTTTAACCCCCTCTATCATGTTTTTCGCGATAAAAAGTATCCTATGTCCTTTCCCAAGTTTAGTTCTATCTTCATACAGAATTTCATCAAAATCGGTTCAGTGGTTTAGGCGTGAAAGCGTAACAGACAGACAGACAGAGTTACTTTCGCATTTATAATATTAGTAAGGATATAGCAAAGAAGCCGTAACCATTGCATTTAGTCATTTATATTGAATAAATATATATACATTTAAAATGAAAAGTGCAGAAAAAAGTTTAATTGGCATACATATAATAAAGACATACACAGTTATCATAAAAGCAACCTTGAAAATTGACTCTTTTATGGCCATAAGAGAAGAATTACTTGCTTAGCATCGTTAATATTGTATAACGTTGTTGTAAGTAAAAAGTTAAGGTGTAAAATAAACCATTAAATAACGCATCAAACAACTTCACGCTTTTTCCTATATAGCAGGATAGGCAAAGAGAACATTATATTCGCCACTCTGTATGTAGACAGGTGGAACTCAACGCCGCGCTATGTCTTATCAAATCAAGAAAATAAACATAACTTAAATACAATCTTTCCCTTGACTACAGATCATATTAAAAACTAATATAGTTACAGTCAGAGATTGATAGTCTAAAATAAGATAAAATCATGTTAATTACATCTATGATCATTTTTTTTTTTTAACTTCACGCTGCATCCCGCATATAGCAGGATAGGCAGAGGGAGCCTGAGAACGTAGTGTTAAGACACTCCATTCTCTTTCAACAATTCCGTTCCCCACTTTCCGCCGAATTGAGGCATTGCGTGTTGAGTGGCGGAACTCAATGCCGCGCTTTGCCTTGTTACCAAACCCAAGAAATGAAAATACTAAATTTTACCTTTCCTGGAGTGGGAATCGAACCCACAACCTGTCGCGTTTACAGTCGCACGCTTGTGTCTCTGCGCCACTCTATCAAATCAAATCTATGATCATACATGATTAAATAACATTAAATATATTGTAATCGGAACTATTTTGTCGTATTAGGGAAAAAATATTTACTTAGGACTAGAAATTCAAATTAAGTCAAATTTGTTGTTTAACTGTAATACAAATAAAACAAACTTTGTTAAAGGAGCAAGTATTAGATGACTTCGACAACTTAACTTTAATATTTTAGAAACACTATGGTTCATATTAGTTAGCACTACATTATTACATTCTATTGTCATTTAGGTTCCAATTAAGTTATTTACTCAGATAGGGTTAAGGTTTCTAAGTAATATAGTAACATTTTGTTTTAACTTCACGCTGTATCCCGCATATAGCAGGGTAGGCAGAGGGAACCTACGAACCTAGTGTTAAGACACTCCGTTTTTCCTTCCAACAAATTCCTTCCCCACTTTCCGCCAGATTGAGGCATTGCGTGTTGAGTGGCGGAACTAAACGCCGCGCTTTGCCTTTTATTTACCTTATTTGCCATACATACAGATATAGTATTTATTATATTTTCAGCATATAATATACACCAAATTAATTAAAAAGATCATCGTGACATCGTGATAGTGGCCATCTGATTGTAAATATTGTAGTGGGTTCGATTCCCACTTGTTTTGGAGAATGATTGTATTTATAATTTTTTTTCAACGCTCTGGCTCTGGCTTTAAAGTGTGCACGTCGATAAGTTCTGCCACTTAACACGCAAAATGAAGGTCATGCGTCTTGACACAGGGATCTCTCCGATTTTCTGCTTGAGAAAGCGTGAACCTACAATAAAAATAATTATTAGTCATTAAACTTAAAAACAGTTTTGTTTAAAATATATTTTGTTGTGAATGATTTGTAGTAAAAGTAGAATATTATAGGGAAAACATAAGAAAAAAGAAAGATATATTCAGATGCTTTAATGACAATAATATAATACAAAAAGTTATCATGAAAATACAAATACAATTTGCGAATACATAAACAATGAGGTTGTCTATTGGCAACATACTCGTATATATTACTTTGTCGTTGTGATTATAGAAATAGGTATATCGCTTTTGTTGTGATACTACGAGATATAATCTAATAAGTCAAATGTATGTAGCACACACCGTAGAGACCAGCAAAATAGAAAAAAACAAAATAAGTTGGCTATAAAGCCATAAAAAAGTTTTTTTTTTTAACTTCACGCTGTAACCCGCATATAGCAGGGTAGGCAGAGGGAACCAGAGAACCTAGTTTTAAGACACTCCATTCTCTTTCAACAATTACGTTCTCCACTTTCCGCCGAATTGAGGCATTATTTGAGTGGCGGAACTCAACGCCGCGCTTTGCCTTTTTACCAAACCCAAGAAATGAAAATAATAAATTGTACATCTCCAGGAGTGGGAATCGAACCCACAACCTGTCACGTTTACAGTCGCACGCTTGTGCCTCTGCGCCACGACAGGCGTTAAAAAAAGTACTCTCAAATAATTCAACATTATAATATCATAGAGCACTAACACAAAAAGGTCATGAGAAACAAAACCAGGAGGCTTTTCAACAATGCCACCAAATCTGACCTCGCTAATGCACTGTCGAAGTCCATCCATTGTGATAAGTAAAACTAGTAATTAACTGCCCGCCAATACAAAGTTTGCTGCAGCTCCCACGATCTTCTCAGAAGTAACTTTTCATAGCTAAAAGGTTTTGGACTAGATAATTACACGGGATGAGTGATAGATACATTTCGTTTACTGCATTTCGAGAGCTTATACAATTCAGTTTTTTAAGTACAAAAGAGTGTTCTAAGGATTTTTTTAGATCTGCAACATGAAAGTGAGCCAAATTAATGGTTGTAGAAAGTTATATTTCATGATTAATAATAAAAATAATAATGGAAAATTACAAGGTACCATTTTAGAAATATTTTGTTGAAATATTATATAAACATTGTAATAAAAGTACACCGTAATGTAATTAAAACATATTTAACTAACATTGGTTTTGTTGTACGATGTTATGTTATGTTCGATATACTTTTGGGATTTTGTTATAACTATATATTATACATACATATACTAAATACATATTTTATACCTATCTACACATTTACGTGTGTACGTACATGTGTAATATAAATCACTTGGAAGGTAAAGTGATACGTAACTTAATGAACAGCATTATCTTTTCTATAGAGTAATATATATATTATTATACAACTTCACGCTGTATCCCGCACATAGCTGGGTAGGCAGAGGAACCAGAGAACCTAGTGTTAATACTCACTCCGTTCTCTTTTAACATTTCTGTTCACACACACAGTGCACACACTTGTGCTTCTGTGCCGCGAAAGCCCTCAAGGGATGAAAAATAGCTTGACGCTTTATTCTGCACAATATATTATCTGAGGGGAACTAGTATCAACATATTCCGTTTGCTGCCATCCGCCCAAATAGAAACCTTGCGTCTTACCAGAGTGGAGTAATGAAAATAATTTAAATATTACTACCCAGAGTAGGAATCGAACCCATAGCCGATCATGCTTACAATTAAACACTATCTCACTGGGCCACGATGACCTCTTAATTGATATTTAATATATATGAAAATTTAATACATTTTTCATACTTATACATATAATTATTTTAAATTCTAACTATTTTCAAACAGCCCAAAGCAATTTATATACCATACATCATACATCTTCCAGTCCAGTCAAACCAAAATAACCTTTTCAAAACAACAAGTAATTATTCGCTCAGTTATATTTAACCTGGCCTAAGGAGCGGTGATTAGGGTTCTCGCACACTGGCTTCTGTTCCTTTTTGTGGTTGCGAAGTGCGCTCGATTACCCGTCGTTAATGTAGCGATACGCATCTTTAAGGCCTATATACAGGTGTTCTTAGATATATTCCTATTTTTAAATTAAAAGTATGACGCAAAGCGTTATGCGTATTATTATAATGAAATTTGTTGTTTATATATGTTACTCGTATAATAATTGAATTTGTTAATAATATTTGTGTACCATATTTCTTAGTACAATAAATGTATGTGGCTTAACAAGTATTTATTTTGTAATTTATTATGAATAGTTCAGTATATTAATGTAATCAAGACAAGCCATTTTGGGCTCAAAGCATAAAGAAAAAAAACGTAAAAAAGGTTTATTTATAGCCAACTTAACAACATAAACAAATGTAAACTTAGTAATAAAAAAGTTACCTAGACCTTATTTTAGTATACGGGAACGGAGTGTCTTAACACTAGGTTCCCTCTGCCTACCCTGCTATATGCGTGATACAGCGTGAAACTCTTTATGTATGTATGTATGTATGTATTTTAGTCATATATTTGTATATTTTTTATTTCAGCTTCACACTTTTATCCCGCATTTTAGAGTAGACATAGATAATCTGATATCACGACACTCTATTCTCCATATATTTATCTTAATACTATATTAAAAATATATTACAACAATCAAAAAAATATTTCCTTACAATTGCGATATTTTTTATGTGTACTTCCATATAGTATATTTAATCATAAAAAAATCTTAATTAATAGATTTATGAATTGAATGAGCAAATTAAACAATTTAAAACACTCCCTATATTGATGTTACAAATAAAATACAATCAAGGCTGTCAAAAAGATGTAGCGATCACGTCAATCAGGGAAAATGTTCAAACAAAAAATTGCTTGCAATTATTGTTAGTTTGTTTCATCCCTAATGGGTTTTACTAGTACTGATTATTTTGTAAAAGGTGGTCGTCTAATCATAGCGAATCTTACCTCAGATGTCTCTATGTGTAACTTTTTGCCATCTTAAATTTCTTTTATTTAAAGCTGTTTTAGGTATGGAAAAAATATTGAAGACAAGTAATAGTATAAAAATAAAAGTAGCTTCACGCTGTATCCTGCATATAGCAGGATAGGTGCGGGAATCTAGTATTAAGACACTCCGTTCCCCACTTTCCGCCGAGTTGAAGCATTGCGTGCTGAGTGGCGGAACTCAACGCCGTGCTTTGCCTTGTTACCAAAAAATATTAGTTACGTAATAAAACTATTTTAAATTATTATTTAATACCTACTGAATATTTTTTTTTGTTTTATTGCCCATACAAAATTATTTAAAAAATAAATTTCAAATTATAATGCAATTGTACTAGTGGAAATTACAATTTTCAAAGTACGAAAACTTCTACCACAAACTCTGGGCATCAATCTTTCTCATAAATCTTTTCTGGATTCCAAAAATCTTACATATAAATATTTAACCATTTAACTTCTAGATAGAATTATATATAGGATAATAGAACTTTATTATCGGCTAAGACAATTGTCACTTATGCGATAACACGGTCAACTTAAGTATCTAATACTCAACAGTAATAAGATAGTTTTACAAAGTAGTTACATTTGTGCGGTTATGTTTATATATAGTTTACGTTAGGTTTCTTAAATATAAGAAAATAAAATTATATTTATTGTTGTCAATTATTTGAATATTACATATTGAGATAGTTGTTTCTTAAAGGTATGAATTGAGGCAGAATCCTTAATATACGGGGGTACTTTGTTATAATGACGTTATACATAGATATGAAACACTATAATAATTTGTAAAACAGCGATATCTCTATTTACTTCAGTATTATTAGAAGAATTTATCTCATCAGAGCATTTAAATCAAACAAAAATTCATACAAAATGACTTTAACGTTTTTACATAGAATAAACCAAACCAGTTAAACAATTTACAAAAATATAATTTATTCAGTAGATGCTCCACCCAAATCAAATCGATAATACACACCTATATTTAATAGTGAAAACAAAAATATTTTCGAAAACACTTAATAACCACTTTATGCAACCCGTGATATACTAATCACAGGTTCTATGCACAGTGGATGTCAGTCCACGTCACATGCCACTGAACGTTTTGACAGACAGACAAAATTGTAATAATGCGTAGGTATAGGGTGAGAGAAATATAAAGAAGTGATACAGCTATGTTGATATTGCTAAATATTATATATAAAATATACTTTTGTATTTTCGTAAAAATAAAAAGATTTTTTTTTAACTTCACGCTATATCCCGCATATACCAGGGTAGGCAGAGGGAACCTGAAAACCTAGTGTTAAGACACTCCGTTCTCCAGGAATTGAAGTATTTTCATTTTCTGGGTTTGGTAACAAGGCAAAGCGCGGCGTTGAGTTCCGCCACTCAACACGCAATGCCTCAATCTGGCGAAAAGTGGGGAACGGATCGAATTCATAACAATAAAAATTGCAATAAGACGAGTCCCACTGCACCACGATGGCCTTACTTCCTTCTTCATTAGGAAAATTTTGTTTTTAGTCATCATAAGGAAAAATGAAAATAGAAAATTGTTTTTACTTAATCTTCTATTTTTACAATTAAGTTTTTATAATATCAGTTGCATCTTTACTAGACTAGAAAAGAATTTGACAATCAGTCAAATTCTAATAATATTTTTTTTTTTTTTTTATTGATAACGGACGGCAAACGAGCAGAAGGACCACCTGATGGAAAGTGGTTACCTTCGCCCATAGACATCTACAACACCAGAGATGTTGTAGATGTGTTGCCAACCTAGAGGATACTGATGGAAGGGGGGACAATGTGGTAGTCCACTATTAGAACCACCACATTTTGGGGAAAGGATGGGTGGGAAAGGGGAAAATCTGGCTTACATGCCATCGAACCGGAACACATCATAAAATAATAAAATATATTTACTTCTTTTTTTGTTTTTCTTTTAATAGTTTGTAATATTTATTATTTTAATAAACACGCTATACATACAATAAAAATGAACCGTATCTGATACGTGTACGACTGTACGTCGCTACAGTTTCGGTCGGTGTTAGCAATTACATACTTTGATGCAGATGTAATCTTTGCATAATCACTAACGTTTTTCCTTACATATAATTAATACCCGTCTGTTATATTCGATTAAACTATTTATTGTTAGCTGTTCATTGTTTCATATTCACTGTATGAAATTTCTCTTCTTTTCAATTGTAGACAAGTAGACCAGTTGTAACGTATATTTCTTTGTATATAGAAGTCTATATCAAACACAATGTAACGTGTGTAATATTTATTAATTTAATATATTCTAATTATTTATTCTAAAATAGAATTAATTTATCTGCACTTCTTCTGTATATATATATATATATATATATATATATATATATATATATTATAGATAACCACAGATAAGAAGGCCACTTTCGCCCATGGACATCTACAACACCAGAGGTGTTGTAAATGCGTTGCCTACCTAGACGATACAGATGGAAGGGGAGGAGAATGTAGTAGTTCGCTATCGGAACCACCACATTCTGGGGTGGGATAGAGGAAAACCTGGCTTACATGCCATCGAACCGAAACACATCATTAGATATTTGGCGGTTCGTCTTTGACATGATAGTGGTCGCGAGCCAGAAGGAGGATGAACCTTCTACCACCAAACTGCTGGGATACCCGCCTCTTACGGGACGCTACCCAGCGGCGAAGGGGAATTGTATTCTAACCCCGTCCCCTCACAGGGAAACATAAACTTTAACTGTGCCAACTTTTATACTCCCTCGGTATAATTTTTGTAAACAAGGGTACCAAGTATATTATTGTCATAATAAATGAATCATTTAAAGAATATACTCCAACTTAAACTTTTAATTATAATTTATAAAATTACCAAACTTCTATGTGGAACTTTCTGGAAAAAACAAAGACTATTACAGGTCTATCCTCCGATTGATTTGCAACAGTATACAATCAACCAAATATATAAGGACTACAAAAAGCCCGAAAGCATCCAATTTAAGCTTAACCAATGGAACTAATTCAACAATACGAACGCACTTTATCCTAACCCGACTAATGTCGGTAACTTAGTTGTTTCTAGTTCCCAACACAGTAAAGCCCATTTTATTAATTAAATGTTGCCAATAAAAATGGGGGGCGTCTATAAAATTTGTTTTTTAATTACATTTTATTAGATCAATATATATAAATTGTTTTTTTTTTCAAATGGGAATCTGTTTCGACGGAACCCTTTGTCCGGCTGTCGGTGCTATCAATGATTTTACAAGGTCAATAATCATTATTGACTATGATCATATAATTAACGAGTTTCACTGAAGGGTTAGATACAATAATGTTAACAACCCATAAACGAAATAATTACCAACTCCTTTTGTGAGATAATTTAATTTAAGGAATTTAATTCTTTATGCTTTTTATCTCCATGAGGTTATTGTATACGAGTTGATATTACGCGTATATACCTAGATGTATTTAAGTATATCTCGCTGTCTTTAACATGGTAAGGAGATGATTATCAATCACACTATAATAATGTTATATTGTTATAGATATTGCTTTTCAAGCAAATCGGTCGGCGAGAAGCGAGTCAAAACATGATTACAAAATTTTCTTCCATGCATATGTAGGTATATACACATATAGTTGCTGCTATTACAAGCATGTTAAAGTCTGAATTCGATGCCCATGAAATACTTAGAAATTCTTCATCCAACAACAATTTCAACATCCTCATGTATATTTAATATAATCAAATTCTACAGTACATAATAAACTAAAAGTAGGACACATAACACTATTTGTTATCATATTAAATCATTTATCTATACAAATAAATTTTATTTAAGAAACGGGGACGTTGTATAGTGAATTCCATTAATTCAGAAACTCCAAGGTGGTCACCCGATAAGTTTGTTTTGACATGTCGTATTTATGCAGTGGTGGGACACGCGTCTTTATCTAAATTACGATTTTGGAAGCTTTAAACATATCTATTGGTGCTACAGAGTCAATTAAAGATGTACCCTTAGTGGGGATAGGATGGCTTTATTTTCAATATGGTTGCATTATAATTTTTATTAGGTGTCTTGTTTTTATAGAGGGTTTTTTTTTTTTTCCATGGATACCGGATGGCAGACGAGCAGAAGGACCGCCTGATGGTAAGGTGAAAGTTTGCCTTCGCCCATGGAACATCACAACACAAAAGAGATGTGCTAAGATGCGTTTGCCAACCTAGATGCCTGATACAGATGGAAAGGGAGGATGATAACAGTAGTCCGCTATCGGAACCACACCACACATTAGGAAAGGATGGGTGGGAAAGGGAAAACCTGGCTTGCCACCACTCGAACCGGAACACATCATAAGATATGGCGGTTCGTCTTTATATATTATAACACAAATAAGTGACATAATTGATCAAAAAATGTATATTCAGTACTAAAGTACTTTATGTTTAATAGTTAATTAAAGACTCAAGTACCATAAAAAAAGATACCTTAATTATTTTTAAATTAAAAAAGATCTTTAAAATTTTGTTCATACATAATAAGAATGTAAGAATACTCCAAAAGAATGTTGTCTCAATCGCAGCTGGGACAAATTAATTTCGTTAATCAAACGCGGTGCAGGCGCAATGCATCAAGACGACAGCAAGCGAACAGATAACGTTTACGTAGGGATCCCATAAAAGAGGGTACATTGGATAATCTGATTTTTTTTTAACTTCACGCTGTATCCCGCACATAGCAGAGTAGGCAGAGGGAATCTGAGAACCTAGTGTTAAGACACTCCGTTCTCTTTCAACAAATCCGTTCCCCACTTTCCGCCAGATTGAGGCATTGCGTGCGGAACTAAGCGCCGCGCTTTGCCTTGTTACCAAATCCAGGAAATAAAAACATTCATTTCCTGGAGTGGGAATCGAACCCACAACCTGTCGCGTTTACAGTTACACGCTTTATGCCACTGCGCCACGACAATAATATTATATAATAAATTAAAAAAGAAATACTAATCTTAATCTTTCTTTAATCAAAATATATTTATATTTTTTTTAGCTAGTTTTAAAGTTATCCTTGAAATCAACATAAATTAATAGATTGATATGTTATAACATACTTTATAACATTTTTAATAGCTTTAAATTAACCTTTTAATTTTTACGCCTTGATAATTTGTTTTGAATTCATAGTGACAAAATCTACCAACTTTTTATTTTTTTTTTATTTATTCATTTTCTTTGACAAAACTTATTCTTTTAAATTTATTAGATATTTTCAAATTTTAACAAATTAAAAAAACTATTGTGATATATATGAAATATTCTGAGAATGTCCTGTATTTTCTACGATAGTGGTAGTCCTACACTAACGTGATTTAAGATCCACCAAAAATATCGACGGTAAAAAGTTTTGTGTGTAGTAGAAGGGTTACGCGTATTTTCACATTATAAAATATATAACCTTATATATTGATATAATGTCATTTGTAGGTGAATATTAACAGTAGATATAAAATAATGTTGTACATACATCCATACATAGCTTCACGCTGTATCCTTCATCATCGCTTATAAGCGGGATACAGCGTGAAGCTATGCTACCCTGCCATATATGTACCCTGCTATAGCAGGGTAGGCAGAAAGCCTAATGTTAAGACACTCCGTTCCCCACTTTCCGCCGAATTGCATGCTAAGTGGTGGAACTCAACGCCCCCGCCCTATTACCAAGCCCAGGAAATGAAAAATTCCATGTCCTGGAGCGGGAATCGAACCCACAACCTGTCGTGCTTACAGTCGCACGCTTGTGTCTCTGCGCCACGACAGGCGTTAATGATAATAATGTTGTAAAAGAAATAATTATTATAAAATAAAAAAATACTTACCTTATTTGACTAAAAAAGCCTATCCATAAACCAATTTGACCAATTAGCATTTATTATTTCCGTTATAAATTTAAAATGATACATATATAATTAATCGAAATATTGACATTGTAATAAACAAACTACTTTATATATGTATTTTTACTTTCCCTGTGAGGGGACGGGATTAGAATACAATTCCCCTCCGCTAGGTAGCGTCCCGTAAGAGGCGGGTATCCCAGTAGTTTGGTGGTAGGAGGTTCGTCCTCCGTCTGGCTCGCGATTACTAGCATGTCAAAGACGAACCGCCAAATGTCTTATGATGTTCCGGTTCAGGTTTTCGCCTTTCCCACCCATCCTTTCCCCAAAATGTGGTGGTTCCAGATAGCGGACCGCTACACTGTCCTCCCCTTCCATCTGTTTCCTCTAGGTTGGCAACGCATCTACAACATTTCTGGTGTTGTAGATGTTCATGGGCAAAGTAAACCACTTACCATCAGTTGGTCGTTCTGCTCATTTGCCATCCGTTATCCATAAAAAAAAGCAAACTATGTCAATATTTGTACTCTAAAAGTTAATAATTTATTTAATACCAAACCAATGTAAACAAAAAACGAGTATAGCACAGGACTTATCCGATGAAGAAATCGATAAATTTTTGAAATTATTTAAAAATGACAAAATCGATATATTCATCAGAACTGATAAAATGTATCAATAAATAATTAATGTATGGTTTTGAATGACTTTATTATGTAGAAATATTACGCTCGAACACTAATGAGCTAGTTATGCAATCACAAATGAGTTCAGGAAATTCTTTTTACGTTTAATCATAGAGTTTTATAGATTTTTTATTATTAATTTAAACATTTTCATTGGAATTTTTATTGTGCTTAATTGATATCGATTTTATGTTCTTTATGGATTCTTGACGTATGATTTTATTATCTTTTTGGCATAAACAATAAATTATTTATTATAATTTCTTATTAGATCTGCACCACTTAAAGACACACCTCACTATTTAAAGACTGATATTAATAAGGAGGTTAAATATGTTTCCAATTTTTATTATATCAATGAATAAATTGATACCGATTCCTTTTTTAAATACATAAGTCGAATAAAAATGTATGCAATATATATGAACTAAAATAACAATAGTTGTCGAAATATTTGATAAAATTAGTAGAATATAATAATTATGAAATTCTAGAATTTATTTCTATTTCTTTCTTTTTGTGTAAATTAGAAATATAAACATAATTTTTAATGGATGAACGATTTAAATAATTACTATTACGTTGATAATGACAATTATTTTATTCCGTTAATAATATAAAGAAAAAAGTTTTTTGCTTTTAGCTCTATCATATAAAAACGGTTGAAAAGTTTTAGGGCAATTTTAGCACGCCTAGTAATAAATTTTTAATTATATTTTCTAAATTAATATAAAATACATTTACCTACGCCACTAAATTTAAAAGATAAGCTAAATTCTGATGTCCTTTCTCTCCCTTTTCGACATGGTGTAAGAGAGGAGAGTAAAGTAGCAAATTAAGCACTATCTTAGACTTAGCGTAGATTAGGTAATACTTATGTAATATAAGAATATAATAAATGTAGCTTCCTTCTTTTTACCCTATGGGAGAGTACACGTCAAGTTATTCCTTTCACTTCCACTTTTCGCCCAAATTCTAGATATTACATGTTAAATGCCGAACTTAAAGAAGGCCGCGCTATGCAGGGCAGCTTATCAGAACAAAGAGTCAAAGTCAATTGATGGTCCTTTCATAAAAATAGATTTAGTCTACATTAACGGAATATAGAACTCTAACTTCAAAATAAAAATAAAAATAAAAAAGCCTTTATTATTTCTTGCTTACAAATATAACATGTAAATCTACTTAAAAAACTATTATTACTAAATACGGTTACTATTTACTTTACTCTTAATAAAAACAATAATAGTGCTAGTAATACCTAGTGTTAATAATGTGTAAGAATTATTTATATATACATATATATACTTCTTTTCTTTTTTCCTTTTTTTTTTTATGTAAATTTGCATAATGCTAGTCAGCAAGAACCCTACTCTTCGAGGTGAATGCCTCCTCAAAAAATAATGATAAAAAAGGTTTTTGTTTCAATATTTTTAATAATTTTTAACTTCAAAATATATATAATTAAATATGTTCCTCAGGAAAAAAAATTTAATATTGGTAAGAAAGAATAGCAAAGGCCGATGCACCGTTCGCATACCATTACGTAGAATTTGTGTTGAGGCATATGGATCGTGGACGCCCTTGTACTCCCCGCCTCCCATTGTTTCCGGTTAAATAATTTGTCCAGCAAAATCAAAAAGTTCAAACAATCATGTTTTTGAGTTCGAAGAGGCAAGATTGTGAATGGCTTTTGATTGTAGAGAAAAAGCTTTTGATTGACATTTGTTTATGCGGTTTATTTATTTATTTGTAGTTTCTGCAGGGAAAACTTTAGACAAGTAAATTCTGTTCTTCCATGATCAATAAGAACCTGGCAAACCATAATTTTTAGGATATCATATATTAAATAAATAAATACTAAATTATTTGAAGTTGGTACTATAGAAATATCTTTGAGACGTTAACCTGATGTGAAATATTCTCAAAATAGTAATATATAGAAAAAAGAGGCGTCTCTGGGTGCTAAAGAAGGAATATCCGAAATGATATCGTCGTTAGAAAATACATGAATTCGTTACCCCAACATTTCCGTGAGCGTCAATAGAGTTGAAGGAAATGCAATAGGACAATAAAAGCAGCCCCCAACCGGGAGAGTTAATGATGCATAGTAAGGAGGAGAGAAAGGAGATTACACCACGCATAAAAGAAAGCGCGACGGCGAGCCTGGTGTACCTAAAATAATAGTCCTGAAGCTATCTAAAATACTACAATATCCATATTACAAATCGGCAAAACCACTTGCTCTTTGAAACTTCCTATATTATTCAACAAATGCATTATTCCTTTTGTGCGCGCGTAATACAGTAGCGAAAGATGCTTCAATTTAAAACAAACTTTACTTTATTTGTGCTTAAGGGATTATTTTAGGCCATAATGGGACCAGGTAAGACCAGTAGCCGGCGGACAATAAGCGATCCGTCATTATTAGATACGTGGGATGATTATACCCAAAATCCCGGCATAATGCCAGTAGGACATCTTGCATATAAAACAGATTACAAGTGTTCACTAAATTGTGTTTTATTTTTTTTGAGAAAAAATAAGAAATTATTGGCTTCAGAATATGGGCAAAGGGATGTACATTTTATAATGTACTTTAGAAAGGGGAGTAGTGATGTTAAATGAGAAAGCAAAATTATAAGAAATTAGGAATTAATTAAAACTGATGACGTCACATAGACACTTAGAAAGTACATTCCTTGGCAGCCTGTACATGTATTGATGAGTGTATGTATTGAATTTATTATTAATTTTATGAAAAGATTGACTTTGTATACTTTTCCTATATTAACTGTTTGCTAATTTCGTACTTCTCTGCTCTACATACAATTTTTCTTGTAAGGGAGCGAAATTTTGATTTATATATAGATTCATAAAAAATCATAATCATCATTTTATTTTTAAGTATTGGAAGTAGTAAAATATTTATGTTGTATTTTTATAACTATTTTGTCACACTATACATAGATGTTATTAAACCCAAAAATATTATCAAAATTGAGTGAAAGCCCTAATTCATTTTACTTGAAAACCTTACAGTTACAATACAGTACAATAGGAGCTACATCAGTAAAAAAAAAACCAAGAAAATTCACTTTTAAGCCATAAAAATACAAGAAATATAAGACAGATTTTTTAAGATTTAATTTTTGGGAGTAAAAATGTCTTTTGTATTTACTAAACGAAATTTAAAACTCAACTAAAATATATCTACCAGCGAACGCCTAGTATTACGTGCCTCTACGCTGATATAAGGAAAGAAATAACAATCGCGACATTTAATAGATTTTATAGCATTACAATCTTTGTGGAGTACTGCAAATGAAATAACGCATTAAACATTTTGCCATTTATCACTTTTGAGACCTTTATATATTTAGAAGCGCGTTCTTGTGCTTTCGATTTTGACCTTGTAATAAATCTCGGTCTCCGCAGCGGGTTCAAAAGGATAGAGAATGTACTTTGTGTTTTAATAAGTATCTACTTTCAACTATTTTTGTATTAACATATTCAATACTTTATTTTGTTATTATTATCAAACCTATGCTCTTATATAAAAAAAAGACAAGACAATCACTGAAACATACATGTAATGTCAAACAAATGTGTAATGAGTTCTAAATAAAAACATTAAAATTAAATTATAACCATAGTGTAAATTTAAAAATCGATTTTATTGAACCTATCGCTTTAATAATAATAAAAAAAATATAAATAATATATCGATATTCAGTTTCCCATCACTTAAAACCGCCGCCCACGCGGGTCGCTCGCGCCGCCCCGTGCTCGACAATATTACAGGACCGTTCAATATCTTTCGCAATACGAGTACACTGCACATCCTCAACCTTTACCAATGACAATTATAATCATATTTCAAAACATTAGACTTATTACCACAAAAATGAACGCTTCTTAATTGCTTTTATCACCTATCAGCCCACGATGTTGATAGAGAAACAATTATTTATGTCATCATTCGATATGTATGTGTATAAATCGATTCAACGGAACTGGCCGGTCACAATATTGTAATATAATATCAGGTCATTAAGGCTTAAACGCGGAAATGAGTGGGTGCAAAACCACCGTATCTAAACTATAATTTGAGATCTGTCCGTCGGTCCGTTATACGTCTGGTAATAGCCGTGACCGCCTATAATTGTTGTTAAGAGCGGTGATTTGTTGGACTACAACTTTTAATTGTTAACACGTGCGTCAAATTTTTGTATGCTGTCGTTTAAGATGGATACGAATTTATGTGGGTGATCTTGTGTGTCTACTTTCTATTTGGATAGGTTTTTTAACTATATTGATGTCAGTATCATCTTTGTCACCATTGAGGCGCAACAGGAAGTCCGCTTTGTTTACATGAGATACTCCTAGGTTCTTGCCCCACTCACAGAAGTATTATAATAATCATATATTTAAATATTTAAATACCAAATTTTTAAATTTAATCTAGTCAAATATATTGGTGGTTGGTGTACTTAAATAAAAAGTGAAGAATGTGATGTGATCTATCGCTATTTTTTTCTTGGGCTATATTCTTTCTGAAGAAATACATTGAAATATACCATTATACATTTTTATCTTGAATAAATATATTATTTTTTAATTAGTATTTAAAATATTTTATTTACAGTATTGCTGACTCGTGCTTGCATAAGGCACGCACCGGCACAGTCAACATGCACATTGTTGCGCATGAACGTCTGCCGAAGCTTGGTGTGGCTCGATTTATTCAATGGACTTCGTCGTCTTAGCTACATTTGTATTAGTACTTGGTAAATAGGGTTGAAACTTAATAAAATACGAATATACCATTTTTAAAAAAATAAATGACAATAAAAAGTAGCTTCATGTTTTATTTCTAATAGCACACAATCACAGTAAAGTACACTTACACGTAGTGTATACTTTGCTCGCCGGTTTTACAGGCACTGCGTGTTAGGTGGCGGAATTTAACACCGCACTTTGTTTTACCGGAGGGGAAAAATGATCAATATAATCAATCCCACGAATGGGAATCGAATCCACAACCAATCGCATTTGCAATCAGACCCACTGCGCCGCGATTACGTAACATAAGTAATAATAATAAATGTACTTATAAAGTAATATAAATGTATGGTTTGTGTGACGGTATATTTCTTTTGGTGTCTTTCACTTACTATAAGGTAAAATCATTTAGTTCCATAGAGTCTACAAACTGCTAGCCTGCTGCCTAGCTTTAAGTAGTCACGATATTAAGGTAACTAAAGTGTAGTTAGGAGTTCAATCAATTATTGAAAATTAATATTCTTAATTAACTGTTACTTAAAATATTTAAAAAAATATATAAATCATATGATTATAGTGACTAGCAGCTTTATACTTTTTCCTGTATAGCAGGTTAGATAGAGTAAACGTAGTATTAATTCTTTTCTCCACTTTCCGTCTAAATTCGACGTATTAGGAAACGGAATAAGCGAACATAACGCCACGGTTAGCTTTACCAAAGCAGGGATATTAAGAATAACTTAAATACAATCATTCCCCATTCCAGATCGAACTGAGGACCAACGCATTTAAGCTCAAACACTTGCTTACTGCCATCGCAGTAAGCATCGCAGTAAGTATGATTTGAGGTCATCACCTCAAATCATAATAATAATAGATCAATTAAAAAGTATTTTTAAACGTTAAAAAAGTTAAATATTTAACTTAAAATATCAAGATAACATACGTGTAACAGCCCTATCTGATCTCCTTTATACCCCTGAATGAAAGGCACTAAAGAGTTGAGCGGCGTCGTGTCGGACACGATGTTAGCTAGCCGTGCATCAAACGTTGTACACGCGGTTATTTATATGCTGTGTCGCCGTGCCTTCGGGACAATAAGGCGAAGACACTATATTTAAAAATACTTTACGAGAAAATCTTAAGAGGCACGAAGGAATAACAATTTAGTATAGAGACAATTTTTTTTTTTTACTGTATCCCGCACATAGCAGAGGGAACTAGATAACCTAGTTTTAGACACTCCGTTCTCTTTTAACACTTCCGTTCCCTAATTTCCACCGAATTGAGGCATTGTGTGCTGAGTGGCAGAACTCGACGCCGCACTTTGCTTTATTACCAGAGCGCAGAAATGGAAATACTAAATATTATTTCATATTTTAATTTCCTAGAATGGGAATCGAACCCACAACCTGTCACATTTACAGTCTCAGCATCTGCGCCAAGTGACAAAGATATAGGTTGTAAACAAGGATTATTCTAAACATTTGAGGTTTTCGAATTAAAAAGTTCAAGGGGATCATCGTAAATACAGGTCGCCGCATTGACAGCGTGATTCGTTTCTCTGAAAGTCAATTTCGCGCTATTTCGTCGCGACCGCAGGTTACGATCTCATGACAGGAGATCGAAGCCGCATCCGAGTCATGCGTGTGCGCATCCATTGTGTAAAATGTCGATTGATCAATAGCGATTCCAAGCTTCATAATCATATATGTATGTAATATGTATAATATTTATAACCCTAAAAGATACATTAAAGACTTTACAGAGGATGATGGGCTGTAAAATATGTGTAATTTTAATTAAATTAATTCAAATAATCAAATTATGATTGATTTACCATTTCCTGCCATCGTTCAAATATATCCGTTGAGTTGTGTGTTAAATATATAGATTACCACCTACCACCTATATATCACTTTTCTATATTTATTTCTACAATATATTAAATGCGCGATCTCTTGTTTTGTATAGACAAAGAACAAACAATAAATTTAATGAATACACAGATAACTAAATACAAGAATTAATTAAAAAGGATAATTTTGCTAATGAAAGTATGTGTCCGAAATCTATCTACTTTGCAAAACGAGGAATTGTGTAAAAAATATTTAAAACACACATTCCTCACTAAGATAATAACAAGAAAAATTACCTGTCGTGGCGCAGAGGCACAAGCGTGCGACTGTAAACGCGACAGGTTGTGGATTCGATTCCCTCAGGAAATGTAAAATTTAGTATTTCATTTCTCGTGTTTGAATAACAAGGCAAAACGGCGTTGAGTTCCGCCACTCAGCACGCAATGCCTCAAAATCGGCGGAAAGTGGGGAACGGAATTTGTTGAAAAATGGAGTGTCTTAACACTAGGTTCTCTGGTTCCCTCTGCCTGCCCTGCTATATGCGGTTTACAGCGTGAAGATAAAAAAAATTAACTGATACCATTAAAGTAATTTATTATCACCTCAATATATTATACATGAGTAATAAGGGGAGTGTTAGCCACAAACATTTCAGATATGTCTGATTAGTATTGTTCTTTCCAATAATACACTTAGATACATTGAAAAAAACTATAATTGTAAAGCTGTGTACACATTTTTAAGTTCTAAAAAGACTAAATAAAAATAATTTTTTGCAGAGTTAAATTTCGACTTATAATTTATGTTCTAAGTTAAAGATTTTTATAACAAGCTCAAACGTGTTGTTCATTAACACCGAACTATTTAACTGTGCAACTATAAAATTTTCAAATTGCTATGATTTAGGTATATCGAGGATGTTGACACAAGAATATCTTTTTACTTTGCTACTCAATTAATGACTATCGTCACGAGCCGTGAAAACTTGTCCGTTCATCCATCTGGACTATTCACGGATATATGAAAAGAAACCCATTTCATTTCTAATTCCGCCATAAAACTATTATGTACAATTATAGTTGTTTGTTCATAGGATCCGTTTATAGAAAGTGATAAAATAATCGATTCTCAGGGTAGAATTTTGACCATCAAAGGAAGTATTCGTTTTGTTGTATTGATTTTGTATGAATGACTTGAATTATGTCTCGTAACTAATTCGTCGGTGTTTATGTGGTTTCACAAAGAGTTAATAAGCTCACCACTATTAGACTGGGATCAATGTAACACCCACGCTGTTATCTTCAATTTAGAACTAAAATGCTTTTACTAAATCAATCAAATAACTATAATGAATTATTCATACCAAGTAATCTATATAACATATTATGACATAATAGCAACGATCTTTTGCACTTTTTATTGTCCTAATTATTTTTTAGACAACGTAAGAGAAGGTTGGTATAAAGAAAGCTCTCTAATGTAAACATAATAATATAAGTTGAATAAATGCACGGCGTTGAGTTCCTCCACTCAGTAAGAGGCAATGTCTCGAATTCGGTGGAAAGTGGGAGCAGGTGTCTTAACACTAGGTTTCCTCTGCCTACCCTGCCCAATATGCGGGATACAGCGTGAATATGTATGTATGTATGTTTAGTAAAAATTTTCTTTGGAAACGTAAATATTTCTTCATTACTTTCACACCCATAACTGCTCTCGAATAATAGTATATATAAATAAGCATACACAAATATATTAACACATCGCTATACGATAACTCTAATTCCAAGTACAAAGTGCTATTTTGTATCCCATTGTACGTATATGGTTACGGTCCAGCGTTAGAGGCAAAAAGTAAAAAGCCTAACTAACGTTTGTGTGAACTACACTCATTAAGGTAACACCTACGTATCGCCTACACACCGCTCGAGCCAGTTAAAAGCATCAGTATCTTCACGCTTTTTTGCTCTGGCATATCTTTTAATCTTGATTTTCCGAATACTATTGAATTATGAAACAACTAAGATGTCTTTCATAATCGTTTATTATGTAATATTTTATATTTATTTTTAAATTATTTTAGATATATCCTTATTTTTTACTTTTGATCTATTCCTAGATGTCATGTGTTGAAAAAATAATAAAGTAAATAATAACTTAAAGATTATAATGGAAGCTTCTTACATGCTTCAGGAGAGTCTTTAGAAGAAAATATCATATTATCAAAATAATAATTTTTAGACACGTTCTTTTCCGCATAGAAGGATAGATAAAGATAACCCAATGTGCAGACACTGCGTCTTTGACATCTTCTCCCATACTTTGAATAGCAAATAGAAAAAGATTACTGGTAAGTATAACTAGACTGTAATAATTACAATTTTAAGAAAAAAAGAGAACCAACTTCAAATAAAATGTACTAAATAGTAACATTATCACATAACTTAAAAACACAGATATCAGATTTTTAACTAAACATAAACGGGACCACACCAGAAGCACTAACTATCACATAAAAAAAGAATCATTAACATTGGTTCACCCAGTAAAAATGCCGTAACACACATAAAGAAAGCAGTCGAATAGAGCACCTCCTTCTTTTGGAGTAAGTTAAAAAATATTATTATATTATTCTAACAAATTTATCTTATTTACTTGTATTATTTCACTATTATAATTCGTTGTCTAGTCACGTTTGACTTCTGCCACACATTTTGTTCTTCCGCGTATTGTATCAATAGGCCGTAAGCAAAATTAGCACGATATGAAGGTGCGCGTTTTACCTTTTTTACTCTATCACGATCTTGAGACACGAGTGTATTGTGAAAGTTTTACCACTGATAATATAAATATAATATACTTTTGAATAAAAAGTTGATAATTTTTTGAAGTTTTTAAGTGTTAAATACACTTAGGACTGCGTTGAGCGCATGGCTTAGTGGTCAGAGCGCTTGGACGGTTACCAAGGGGCGCGGGTTCGAGTCCCGCTGCGTTCAAATTTTTATACGTTTTCTAAATATGTTTTTCGTTTCCTAAGTTTTTAATTATCTGATATTTCATTCATAGAAAACAATATTTAAATAAAAAGAAACGTAAATTATTATGCTTGTAAGTAGATCAATGTTTTGGATCAATTTTAATTAGAAAAACAATCCAGTCATAAACATAACCCATTGAAAACGAATATTAATTTAAATTTCTGCGCGATTCAAATATCTCTTTTTTTTAACTTCACGCTGTATCCCACATATAGCAGGGTAGGCAGAGGGAACCCGAGAACCTAGTGTTAAGACACTCTGTTCTCTTACAACAATTCCGTTCCCCACTTTCCACCAAATTAAGGCACTCCATGTTGAGTGCCGGAACTCAACGCCGCGCTTGGCCTCGTTACCAAACCCAGGAAATAAAAATACTAACATTTCCTGGAGTGAGAATCGACCCACAACCTGTCGCGTTTACAGTTGTACGCTTGCGCCTCTGCTGGCGCAGACGTCTTTTATAAAAATGTACTCGAAAAATTTTATACAATATCTATAATAAATCTTTTCTCTATAATTAATCTCTAGTATTATAATCTTCTGTGTCCTATAAAGAATATTCTATTCTATTCTATTCTCTAGGTAATATTTAGTTAGGTCAAGCACTAACTTCATGACTAATTAGTTTCAGATGACTTGCACAGTTTCGCCAGTTGTAAAGCCGTGGGAAAGTCCGTGAGTTACAGTATAAAAATGTAGCTTTCTCGCCGCTCTTGCTTCCGTAGTATAGATATGATCTGAGATGAGGTCTTAGCAAAGCGAATGACTCACGTTATGGTTAATATGTTGTAATAATACCTATTTATTATGGAGCACTGTTTTGTGAAATATTGGTACCTATGTAGAGGCCTTCTTGGCGCAGTGGAGCGTGACACTAAATATAATAGGTTGTGGGTTCGATTCCCACTGTGGGACTTATTATATTGGAATTATTTCCATTTCCCCGTTTTAGTGAAATCTGCCACTCAATATGTAATGTATAGCTTTCAGGTGGAAAGTGGAGCAAAAACCAATTTCACGCTTTTTCCCTTATAGTATATAGTCAGAGAAATCCAAGTTCTCAACTCCGTTCGCCATTTTCTCCGGAAATCGACACACTCCGTGTTAGGTGGCGGAGCTTAACACCGCACTTTGGATTGTTTTAAAAAATGTAGTATGGACTAGATACTAACTTAACGCTGGTGATTGTGGCTTTAAGTGCAATTAAAGCTAATATATTAAATAAATCAAATATAAAATAATTTGAAATACATTTAATAATAGTACCTGTGAGATTAATCAACGGACACTTTTTCTAAGAGAGTTGAATGAGTAATTTGTCTTTTATATACACATAGTCTAGAAAATAAGTAGAGTAACAATTGCCTATACGCTGGAACAAATTATTTACAATTTGTCTTAACTTCACCCACTCAGCACTAAATAGGCATGCAATCCTGTCAGTTTTATTGTACAAATGGTATTTATTATTGACATATTGAATCACCAGGTAATATACTAGATATTTTAAATACTGCCTACAATAAGGTGATGAAACGTACCAAAAGCTATATCTATAGGCATATTGTTCGTGATAAATTTTCCTTTTTATGCTAAGTATATTAAAATTTTACTTTAGCTAGGTTAAGCCATTTAGTTAAATATTAAAGCTGTGGAAATATTTCATCTGCGCCCGTCGTGACGCAGAGGCACAAGCGTGCGACTGTAAACGCGACAGGTTGTGGGTTTGATTCCCACTCCAGGAAATGTAAAATTTAGTATTTTCATTTCTTGTGTTTGGTAACAAAGCGCGGCGTTGAGTTCCGCCACTCAACACGCAATGCCTCAATTTGGCGGAAATAGGGAACGGAAATGTTGAAAGGGAATGGAGTGTCTTAACACTAGGTTCTCTGGTTCCCTCTGCCAACCCCGTTATATGCGGGATACAGCGTGAAGCTAAGAAAAAAATACTCATTTTTTAAACTTTCTTTATAATTTCGCGCAAAAATAGAAGTGAATTTTGTGACGTAGGATCCAATTTCAAATTAAATCAAATTAAAATATGTAAATAATACTGATCATACGTTTTATATTCCCATTTAATTTGGTTTTAGTATTCATATTCATTTAAATATTGAATTTTTCATTGAAGTAGCATTAGTTGAAGTTAGGGAAACACATCTCATCCCAGTTCAAATCTTAAAGGAATAATAACTAAATTCATGATATAAATGCATTTTTTTCTTTTACGAAAACACCGCATAGATATTATATTCAATGTGGAACTTAACGCTGAGCTTTGTCTTACCAGATCAAGAAAATAAAGATAATTTAAATATTGTGATTTCCCCAATAAATATTGAATTCGGAACTATTGTTGTATACTTAGACACAGCACCAATGCGTCGTGATGTCACCTATCAAATATTTTAAGTCATATCATAAAAAGCATCCATTAAATGAATGCAATGTTTTAATAAAGTCAATTCCGTGTACCAGATTGTATTAGATGTTATATAGTGCCGGACAGGCGATGACTAACGCCGGCGTTGCTACCGCGTTACGCGAGAACCGGTCCGCAAAAATAATATACCTTTAAATCGAGATCGAGTTTAAATATCGTAGCTTAGTTGTATAAGAATTTATCAGTTGTTCTAATTGTTCTATTTTTTTTTAATAGCTATTAATATAATAACTCCAGGAAATGTTAGTATTTTTGTTTTCTGGGTTTGGTACACAAACAAGGCAAAGCGCGGCGTTGAGTTCCGCCTATCAGCATGCAATGCCTCCATTCGGCGGAAAGTGGGGAACGGAATTGTTGTAACAGAACGGAGTGTCTTAACACTAGGTTTTCAAGTTCCCTCTGCCTACCCCGCTATATGCGGGATACAGTGTGAAAATAAAAAAAAAAAAATAATAATATTCGTATAGTGAATAGAAAACGCAGAACGGAGTGTCTTGACACTAGGTTCTCTCTTAATCTCGATAAAGAAAAAGTAATAGAACACTAAGTTTTATTAACACGTGAAGGCAAAATTTACGAAATTAACGACTAAAGAGTATGAAATATGATATGCTTAAAGTTTGTAGGTATAAAGAAGTGCAGAAAGTTTTTTTTTCTTGTAATAATATATAAGGTTTTTTTTTTTAACTTCACGCTGTTACCCGCATATAGCAGGGTAGGCAGAGGGAACCAGAGAACCTAGTGTTCAGACACTCCATTCTCTTTCAATAATTCCGTTCCCCACTATATATAAGTAATAAATGTATTTAATAAGGAGAAAAAACCCTTTAACATTCCAGAGATTAACTACCCAAAGGACCCTAGTGTAGATCTTAAGGAGCCTACCATGTATTTCATATAGAGACCTTTTTCGCACAAAGTGCTATTAAAATTGCTAAAACAGCGCGTATGTTACGCGACAACGAATCGGTGAATGTATTTTTTAAAATTGAAAACTGCCAACAACAACAACGTCAGGCCTGGAGTAAATATAGGATTTGCTGAAGTAAAATTTTAAGGCCATCATTCGTTCATTGCAGTGGGAAAGTGTATGACTTTTGGCACGATGGTTATGGATTCGATTCCCAATTATTCATTATATTTAAATTGATTTAATTTCCCCGCCGAGTAAAACAAAGCGTGTAGTTGGGCTTCGAAACTAATTAAATATTTATAATCATTAACTCATAAATACAAGGTCCATAATATTTGATTAAGTATTAAAGAGCCGTTAACATACAATAACTTGCCGATAATTCCCATAAAAAACACTTCAATCTTTATTAAGTTCTGTCCAAACATACAAACAAACAAACTTTTTCATATTTTTAAACATATAAGCATTTGATTCTGTAGCACCCACCAGAACCCAACAGAGCGAGGAAAGAAATTTATAGCTTAAGCTACCTTGTAACTTGGAATCTTTGAAATTATTATTATTTTTTTAACTTCACGCTGTATCCCGCATATAGCAGGGTAGACAGAGGGAACCTGAGAGCCTAGTGCTAAGACACTCCGTTCTCTTACAACAATTCTGTTCCCCACTTTCCGCCGAATTGAGGCATTGCGTGCTGAGTGACGGAACTCAACGCCGCACTTTGCCTTGTTACCAAACCCAGGAAATGAAAAGACTAACATTTCCTGGAGTGAGAATAGAACCCACAACCTGTCGCGTTTATAGTCGCACGCACGCCTCTGCGCCACGACAGGCGTTATAACTAAAACTATTAGAAAAGTATTAAAAATAAAACCAAAATAATAATTATACATTATTTATTATCATCGATCTACACAATGTAATACATATATATTGCGTAAAAATATACGTTTATACATCTAGTTTTATATAAAATATGGCTACGCGACAGAGCCCTGTCAAAATATTGGCACATGGAATGTAGAGACGCTTTGTGAATAGAATGATAAGTCCACATGATATTTAATTGCGGGAAATGGAAAAAGGAGTGTTATGACACTAATTAAGTAATTTCACGCTTTAACCTGCATAGCAGGGTCAAAAGGAATGCCTGAAACCTAATGTTAAAACACTCGGTTCATTGCTTTTCGGTATTTGAAGACACTGGTCTGTTAAGTAGCGGAACTCAACGCCGCGCTTTCACATTTCGCAACATTAGGTTCCTTATACGAATAAAGCAGGAAATAAGTAAAATTTAGTTATACTTGTATATTTTTTTATGTTCTAATAAAATTGAAGATTTGCGTTGAGACTTATCAAAATATTCACAGCATCCATTTCTTACCACCATAATATTATTATTAATATAATATTTAATATATAAGCATTGTCTTATGACATTTGATATATAAACTGTATTTATATATTTTGTAAAGACATGTTAGACAATAAACTTTACCAGCGATATTTCGCTTTTACAGCGAGATAATGGTAGTTCAACTTAATTATAAATCTATAACAAATTTATGTTATTTTTCTATTCATAATTCTTTTTTTATCATATTTAAGTACTAAAATATTATTGGCTGTGACTGTTTTGAAATAACTTTTAAAATATATGTAATATTTGTAGGTAATTTCGATTTTTTTGTCATTATATGGTAAGGAATAGAAAAAAAACATATTACAACTTAAATTTATTACCGTTATTAGAAGCTTATGTACTTAAGTACAAAATTATGATAAACTATGATCGAATTTTAGATTCGGTCATTATTTTTTCTTAATTTCAAAGTACATTTAATATAATATAATTGTATAAGGCCAAGCCGTGTCAATATCATGTACCCATATTTCTAAGCATTAGGAACAACCCTTATAATGTACATAAGCGATATGGAATGTTATATAGAAGCTTCATATATATGGACGAATATTGAAAGTCTTGATCAATAACTCAATTTGTTAAAAAAATCTATAATTTTTTGCAAACAGATTTTTATATCAAACCGATCCAAGTTACGTTCTACGTATATGATTATATTAGTAACAATATTTAAAATATTAGGTATATAAATATTACTTTACATAAAATAGCTAAGCAATGAAGCTGTGTAAATTCTACCGTCACTTATCCTAATAAATACTATATACAAATCACCAGAATGCCGAGTTTTGCCAAAAAAAGTTGAAAATATTGCTAAATTAATATTATTGTTGCCTATAAATTTACAAGAAAATACAAATAATAAGTTTTTTCTTTAAATTCATACCAATAATTTGGTTAGTTATCAAAAAATTTTGCTCATTGCCCCCAAAAGATGTTAGATCACTGTAAAATCTATGCCGCTAAAATAATTGTAAAGTATATTTTAACTTCATATATTTATACAGGATGTTTCATAGACAAGATTTCTTTTTTTTAATATATTTCGTTGGCAATACCCCATTCTGGTGTCAACAATAGAAGTTTGAATACTGTTTATGTCCTCATATTTATGCACTGGGTCTTCTGTGATCATTTTTATTGTATCACTATCGGTAGTGTATGGTCTCCTTATTAGGACTGTAGTGTATATCTCTGTAACAAATAGTTGATATTAGTTTTTTTAAAGTAAATATTAGTTTCGGATGAGTTAGGAACGATTGTTAATACATTTCAGATATTAAAATGCTTGTGGATATAAATTTTAGCACGATCTTGATTGAAAGATTTGATATGACATTAATATTATATTAAAACGGTCTCTTTTTATATATGTAAGATGAAACCCACACTGTTTTATTTATGTTACTAACAAATTTATTATTTTTTTTTATTTAATATTTTCACATTTTCTTTCTAAAAGACAAATATCTAGATATATGAAGGTATGTTTAATATTTTTTTTGTGTGGATTATGATGTGTTCTAGTAATGTAATGAACCTTACTCTATTGTGTAAGAGAGACCGCTGTTGTTGATCGTGCTATCTCCATCACCTTCACCGCCACAAGCATTGACTACATCTACAACAATTGAGAAAAATATCATTAATAAGAGTATTATTAATAAAAAATAATATAATTTGAATAATTATAAACATTTTTATAATAATAACACAGATAAATAATGTTATCTTAATCTCTGTTAGAAGTTTTTTACTAATCTCTAAGATTAAGGCTGAAAAGGAAAACAATGATTAAACATATAAATAAACACAAAAATTAATAATTATAATTTGTATGACATTTTACAAAGTATCCCATTATATTTAAGTATTAGTACTAAGACCCCTTTACCAAACAAAAATAAACAAAAAGCAAAAACCGCAAGGAAAACAGAATTAGTGTTTAAAAAAATACACCGTTACAAACAAAACGAGATTAAAATTTCCTTGTAAGAGATTGTCTTAAATCCACCCATCCAACAATTAGGGTCTCAGCGCGTTATAATCCCTTCAAATGTGTATTCTACGATGCCAATGTACAAACATAAAGTCGAAACATCTGTTTCTTACTAAGCTTTTTCACATTTTAATAAAATGTTAACAAATAAATACTTTTGTCAAACTATTTTACCAATTTAAACTGAATAACGTAATTAATATAGGTAATTCTTAACGCCCGTCGTGGCGCAGAGGCACAAGCGTGCGACTGTAAACGCGACAGGTTGTGGATTCGATTCCCACTCCAGGAAATGTTAAATTTTCATTTCCTGGGTTTGGTAACAAGCAAAGCGCGGCGTTGAATTCCGCCGAATTCCGCTCATCACGCAATTTTCAATTCGGCAGAAAGTGGGGGACGGAGTGTCTTAACACTATTCTCAGGTTCCCGCCGCCTACCCTGCTACATGCGGGATACAGCGTGAAGTTAAAAAAGTTTGCTTTATGAGAAGAAAGAAGTTATCTAAATAGAAAAAAAATACATATAAAAGGTACTTTTGTAGTTTAGCGTTGTAATTATTCTGTCATACATGTAGTACATACAATGTCACCCATTTTATAGCACCATAATGAAGACGTTTATAGCGACCGTGAACTTGTAATCTTATCGAGATAAATATACGAGTACATATTTTTATCTCCAAGCTTTTCTAACATTTTGGGAAATAAATAGAATCTAAAACTATTGCGGTATTTAATCTAGCCTAGACCAAGGAACTAATTCCATATGTAGTATATAGTAATAAAAAACTATTATTTCTCTTGAGCAAGTATTTAATTTACAACTACGTATATGATTACAATCAAACAGTCTTACGTTACTTCCAAATCTTTAAGAATGTTTCAAAAATTCATATTTATATCATAATTCTTCTACAGATACCATATTTTATTGCGTATACATTTCAAACAAAAGGTCAAATGAATTATTAAATACAAGAAGCAACACAAGTTACAATACACAAACGCAAAACACTTCAACAAAGTGTCTACTGTACATGAACTATTCGAGTTGCATTCGATAGTGGTTTACGTAATCGTAACAACGATCGTTCGCCGAATATCGCTACGGCAACAGTTAAAGGGCGTAGGTGACAGGCGGCATTTATACTTCCGCGGGTACAACGGGTGAGTTCGTGCGAACACCCTGTACTGTATGTGCGACTGTGGGAAAGGAACGCTTGTTTCTGTATACAGCGTGTTCTTAAGAATTATATGTTTTAATTTTATTGATAAAATTATGTTTTTTTGTATTTGATTTTTCTTACTATATTGGAATTGTATTCAATGGCATTCTGGTAAATGAATTATTATATTAAATTAATTATATAATAAAATAATATTTCTCGTAATGCGGTTTCTAAAGTTTAGAAGTTATCTCTTATGGATTTAATTTATTTGACCTGTTTCTTTGTAATTTTTTTCACTTTAATCTACTTAGAATCTCGCTTCATTTTACCACACACACATAAATCGAAATTGAGATCGAACCCAAAACCACCGTAAGTTCACTTTTTACAGTTCACTTCCCAACTACACCACGATAGCATCATTATAAATCTAGAGTAACAAAAAAAAACGTCCTATGCATTCCGCGATATTCCCAGGCGCGGCTAATTAACGTTTGCCACTTTGGACGTAGCGCGAACAATTGTGTACAATTGAACATCCGCGGCCAGCTGTTGTACTGTTTTATTCTTAACGCGACCTTTTTAAACTAGGTCTGTTAAGTTAAATCTGATTTGTTTTATTGTATCTACTAAGCAGTTATATATAGAATACGTTTCTTTTAAATATACTTTTATTTTAATATTATTCAAATAAATATTTTCATTTGTCTTGTATATTTAGGTACATCGTTGAGATGTACCATTCAATTTAAAATTAATGAAAAATCAATGAAGAGATGCGTAAAAATAAAAAAATGACCATCATCATAAATAATGTTTACTAAATCAACTAAATTCATTATAAAACTTATGATTTTTAAATAAAACAACATATTTCGGCACATACACTTGCTAACAAGTAAAACCTCTAGGAGAGCCATACCAATGACCGACTCCGCTAACTTACTAGAACATCGATTTCCAATCGCAATTAAACTGGGCCCTTTGTTATCGATACGTCAAAGGCTAGCCTTAATTACGATTACTGGATTCGATCGATAAATTATAGTTCAGATGTACGCTTAATTAAGTTTGCATAAATGTCACATTTGCATTGGTTTCTCAGGGCCCAGCTATGATATATGCGAGTATTGGAGTGAAACTTGTGTTCGCTTTCAAATAACGGTGTAGGCATTATCAAGCTTCGAATATTTAAATGCAGATTACAATCATTCAAAACGTGTATGTTTTGTGAGAAAAGTTTATTTGTACTGTATATCCATTAAGTTTCATATAACTATTACAAAATTGTGTTTTGTATCGTATAAAAACTGTACTCTAGGAGAGAATTGATGTGTGTAAGAAAAATCTATCTCTACGTGTGTTGTACGAAAAATCTTTAGATTTCTATATACTTAGCAAAATAATCAGTAGCGGTACTCAAACGCCAAAGGCGCTCACGTCTCGAAGTGCAATTCACACGAGCTGGCCACATGCAGCATCTCTTATACTATCTTATATACTCACTTATAGATATTAACTGCGTATTGTTTTTAGCAATATAATTACAAAAACACAAACGTATTCTAAGTATATATGAAAAAATATATTTTTTTAACTTTAAATTAATTGGTATGAATAACGTATTTTCGAAAATATATAACAGCATTAAAAAAATCCTCGAAAATCCTAACTACTTCTAATTATAACATTTTACAGTTTTCTTTAAATACATCAAGTTAAATTTTAATTAAAACTTTATTTCCTTTTTGGCAAGAAATATCCACCAAAGACTGAAAAAGTCTAGTCTACAGTACATGTATCGTTGCACTAAACGCTCTCGAGTCTCGAGCTTTTACCGTAACCCTTCAAAGAGGCATCGCTTACCCGCAATTCGAGTTCGGCGGGTTAAGCGGCGTGCACACTGTTCCTTGTACGGCAACTGCAAATTATACGTTCACGTATGGGGCTACCGCGTTCGCACAGTTTCGGAAGCATTAGTGGCTATTAAGCACCGTTAACACACGGGCTCGTCACGAGCTCACGACTCGCATCGTGAACGATCTATCGACGATCTCAGTAGCGGATACGGACTCGCTTTTCACACGGAACCCGGTACACGGGTACGCGTGAGTTGTCCCTTGCTTGTTGTAAAAGAAAATAGGAGACAATACTACTTATAAGATCGCGATACGAATAATACTGCAAATCGAAATTTTCAAGAGCTAAGAAAAAACTATGCTTTATAATAACATAATATAAATTTAGCCAAAGAAAATTTTAAAATTAATTTGCTGTATCTAACATATGCTTGCTTGTAACAATGTTTAGGACAAAATACGACACTATTTGCACTGTGACCCTGTCATCTCGTCGCTACCAATACATTGTATGTTAATTATCTGTGGGCGAGAACGTTCTGTCACTGTCATGTACAATACACATACATCTTCACTAATTGGGGTGACGTCGCCTATCGCGTCACTTCGGCGCGTGTGAACACACCCTTATGTCAAAAGTTTAATGAACCTAATATGACAGCAATAATGTTTAACTTTTTATAGTATCTTTTTTATGTCGATCGGTAATCGACATTGTATGTTAATAATAAATTGCACCGTCAAAAGCATTAATATAGATAAGGCGTTACAAATTCACAATTTAATTGCTTAAATCACTTATAATTGCTGATAAATCGTCAATGTCATCTCATGTTAACATTTTAGTATCTGAACATTTAAGCTTTATTGCTAATTGTTAATGAGTCCTGTTTAATTTGAAAATTAGTATGTAATACAATGTTTTTTTTTATATTTGAAGGTTCAATATAATTATTTTGTTATAACTCCATTATAAACCATTGTTGGCCCCTAAAGTATATCGGTCAATGCGGTAACTTTGTAACAGTAGGAGCTAACGAGTGACATCTTAGTACAGTACTATACGACAGCTGATTGCATCCGTGATAGGCTAGACCCTAATAAAGTACGACTTATCTCACCACGGCCTTGTGTTCCTGTGTCACTGCAATATGTAGGCCGTCTAAAATTTCTATTACGCAAGACTTTGGACCGAATTCTTTAATTTTATTTGCTTCTTATGATTTTCTTTACTTCATTTTTTTCGTATTCAAATTATTTGTATATAAAATATTCATTTTCTCTAATGAGTGACAAATTTGTTATTTAGATTTTCCACATTTTATTCAATGTTAAATATTTCTTATCTTGATAATTCATACAAAATTTTGACTGTAATTGTATGACTAACAAAATTCCCAAGTACATTGAGGATAAAAGAGTACCTGAACTCAGCATAATTTTCGATTACATAAATGCACACATAGTATTAAGCAATTCGTCTGATATAATATTACTAAGACATAAAGACGAAGACTTTATCAAATGAATTTATTTAGAAGTTTATTTTAGATGAAAATCATCATTTACATAAAATAATTTAAAAATATTCAGGCAAAGTTGGAACAGATCACTAATGTATCTCCTACATCGTAAGTTATAATCAAACACACACATTTTATTAATCCATTGAAATATCGAGTTAAAAGTTTAATTTTATTGAAGCAATAAATAACTTTAACGATCCTTATTTTACTGTCACAGGAAAAATTGTATATTTATAAATCTCGAAGACACTAATTACAACAATACCATTGTTAAAACAAACGTACATATTTTATAATGTTATGTATGAAATGACAGGTGATTTAGGGTTAACAATACCAATTATTAACTTATTTAATTTCATGACCAAATTAAGTTATATTCATGATACAGTGAAAACAATTATCGCGTCGGTTATGTAGAGCCGCAAAACGCCAGAATATGCTCACAAATATGAATATTTTAACGATTTTAGTAATTAAATATTAACTTAAAATAACTATTTATGTTACAGAATGTTTTATAAATTTATTAAGAACATGGGAATATGAATAAAACTAACCTGTGCTGACGCAAATTGTCCTGCCGTTTGAAACTCTTCCCGCAAACCTCGCAGCTGAAGGACAGCTCCGGGCTCTTGTGGGTGCGTTCGTGAATCATCAGGTTGTAGGACTTGGTGAACCGACGTTGGCAATACTTGCAGACGAACTCGCACTTTGGGCGCAGTTTACGCCTAAAATCCCTGGTGTGATCCTCGTCGATTTGCATCACGGCGAACATTTTGTCTGATCTATGGTGCTCGCTGCGGGCGGGGCTTGGGCGCCTGTGTAACAATGATAACTTATCAGAAATATTCTACAATCAAATATCACTCTATTTACTTGTGGTATAACGCTCGAAATACTTTGTCGTATCTCGTCCCCTAATTAACGCAGCAGATAAGTATAATTCTTCATTTGTTTTACTAAATATTTGCTTAAAGAAGTCATTACACGTAAACGAAAAAAACATTCGACAGATATAATACGTATGATATTTATTAGCTAATTATCTAATTTCGTACATAAAACGAAACCTACAATTGCTATATAAATATGCAAAATACACATTTTACGACTGTAATCGATGAGTATTGCCTATAAGTACATTCATATTAACACGTATAAATTACTAGTTGGGACGATCGCTAATCGCTGTAATAATAAAGATCCATTTTATTAATGGAAGTATACGCACCTTGATCACGATAGCGCAGGTAGTTAACACTTTCACTTCGTAATAACGTAGTACAAGTTGAGTCTAATAGTAAACAACGATTGACGTTAAAACACGGATTAAAGTTAACTAGAACTGTCACGATAGACGTGCGACGTAGACCGGGTGCGTTTGGCAACTGCGCTGGCGAGAGGGTGCGGAAACTACTGATAATGTTACGCGGAAGGCGCGTAGCCCCCACCACGTGCGCTGCTCTGAATGAACAGGTAGCGGGACGGTAGGCTGATGGCTGATGCCGGGCCCAGAGGAAATTATACACTAACACTTGCTGTCTTATGTATTTGAAAGCGTTGATCACCATTTTTTAGGAGAACATCAGAAAATATATAACCCAGACAGTTAATTTTGCATGTTTTTCATGTCCTTTTTTATATTCTGTGATTTTAAATAAAGAAATATAGAATCAAGATAGGTATACAATTGATATATAAATATTTGTAATTACTATAGAGTGGATCATTACAGGCACAAGCATTAAATGGCAGCGATTACAGTGCGGTACGCGGTGACGGTGGGAAAGCCGCGGGTGGCTCGCGGCGCTACCGTGCGTGCGTTCCACTCACGATATTGCTTATTTCGGCACTGGCGCTTGCACCCGCTAAATTACCGTTTGTAATGCTATCTGTTATTAGCGATAGAATGCTCTTTCCAGTCTCAGTAGTTCCGCGTAATTCAAACTTTTTTATTTCTTTAACGGAATTTGTATTAAAAATGTGTATATCAACTATTGTTATACATATAACTTTGAAGAAAACAATTTTAGTATAAAAATATTTAAATTAATCTGGACTCGATCGCGTAATAAAGAAGCTGTAAAACTAAATGAAGCGGGTAAGTAAAGTTTTAATGCTTGTTTTATATCAGTACGAAATATCAACAAAGATAATGTATTTTATTTTTGCAACATAACTTTTAATGTGAATTCCCAAGATGACTCTATTAAAGTAGCACAGAACGTTTTACTGTCAGTGAGATAACAATTTTACATGATTGTGGAATCAAGAAGACATGGCGGGCGAAAGAAGTTCTATATAACATATTTCGACATACTTAGCTACCATTTAGGGTTAGTCTTCTGCGCCGGTACTTTTTGATAAACATCTGATAGTCACGAAGTTCCCTCTTTAGTAGCAAAATAAATGCCTCTTATGGTATGAGAGATGGTCGCGAGTTTATCTTAAATTTACTGCTCATCTTGAAGAAATTATCGTCATTCTACGTTAACAATAACGGTTGTTCCAACTGCCGGGTTTGTGTAAATCTTCTTTGAAATTACTTTTACACTTAATAGTCAAAGCTTAGCTATTATAGTGACTCATTCTAATGCTAAATTTAATATTAAGTTAACTTATTTAAAATTTTACGATTCGTTTTGATTGCCAAAAGATATAATCTATTTGTGTCAGTAGTTCATTACACTTGTCTCAGCGAGGCGGATCTGTATGAATCAGAGCGCACCTTAGGTTACGTTACATTGACGAATATTCTATCAATTTATGATTCATAAGCATCTTGAACTAATGACCCCAGTATTCATAGAAGCAAACGAAGTAATGTATTTTAATTACTAATACAATAATTATTGTAAAACGATATTAGGCGTTACATTTCGTTGAAATACTGTCATGGGTTTTTTGGTAAACACTTGTTTTATTCCATAGGTGTTTTGAAGCAAATTTATAAGTTATAATAAACAAATGATTGTATATTGTTTTTGTAACCTAGAAATAAGCTCTACCACTCAGCACGAAATATCTCAATTCGGTGGAAAGTGGGGAACGGAAATGTTAAAAGAGCAGGGAGTGTCTTAACACTAGGTTCTATGATTCTTCTGCCTACCCTGCTATGTGCGGGATACAGCGTGTAGTTAAAAAGAAGAAATAAGCTTTTAAAGAATTAAGTTATTAAGTTACTTAATTTTACCTGATTCTCACACCACTTAGAAAGTTATTGGTATAATTCCAAAATTTAATACGACAAATCTCAGTTATGAGTCACATGAGGTAAACTTGTGGTTATCTTGTTGTTTTAAAATCTTTGACTCAACTTGTTAAATAATTACGTACTCAGTGAAAACGATGTCGGAGGTCTCATCAAAGATTGTGGTGTAATATTATTATACACTAATATTATGAATTTATAATATTAAATACTCATAATTCTAAATAAACTTCATATAACATTTTACGATGCTTTTAAATAATGCAGCTAGTTTAATGAATTATTGGAAATGTACGTATGGATACTCATATATGTTGACAAATTATATTTTCTAGTTATATTCGATCTAAGCATTATTAATATTTACAAGAGCTTTACTACTTTTCTGCCATCGTCTATCAAAGTTGCGGCAATACAATTTGTTCGTGCAACTCATTAAAAATATTGTAGTCATTAAAATCTGCACCGATGTAATCATTGTAAACACTGGCTACAGAATACCCCTTAATGATCTCCACAAAAACTGCCACTTTAAAGTTAATTACGCAAAATTCCACAATCGAGCAAGTATGCGCACTGAGAAAAACATTCGATTGTTAGCAACATAGTAACGCAACCAATGGCTTTTAAAGTACACTGTACACTACCCGTTAAATGTGGATATCTTATAACAAATGAGCTAGCTAGCTAGTAGTGTATAACGAACAAGCTAAAAACAACACGAACGAACAATAAAATCCTGCAATCTATCAGCCTTTACATTTAACTCCAAGTATTGAACTATTAAAGCAAGGATCAAAGCTATAAAAGTAATGGTTGTTTTCGTATGTATGAATATCGTAATTAAATTTTATCACTTGCATCTTAAAGAGAAATCGTTAATACGAGGCTAATTTTGCTCTATTCATATCTCGAACAAAACTTTTTTATTACCCGTACGTTTGTATGTGGTTACAAAATATTTTATTTTATATGGCCTTAAATGTTCCTAATAATCGAAATATTAGCTATAAACTTGTAGTTTCATGAATTATTCTCAATGAAATTGTAACATTAATTATGAACTAAGCTTTACTTAGCAATGGGATGTTACAAGAAACGCATAGTCAACTAAAAAGGACGATTTACACGCTTCAAAATGCAGTATTTATCAAGTTATTGTGTCAATGGCTTTATAGTCGCATCTAATACGGTCTATTACAGCTCTTTGTAACTATTGTTCGTCTTTCACGAGGCCGAATGTCGAGTCAGCATGAGACCATTCGGATTTGGTCTTTCGGCGTCGGCTTTTGTTAGAATTCGTCAATCAGTTTTGTAAGCTTACTTATGCAATTGTCAAAGAATATCATATTGTTCATAATACATATAGATATGTTGATATTTCTAAGTATACAACTTTCAAAAATGCTTACAACCATATCTTAGCCTTATTTATTAAAAAAAATAAAATTTTAATAATTATAAAATAGTTAATTCTATTTTCTAAGTATAATTAAGTATAAGGTAACTAATAAAATTATTATTATTATATTTGTAGCTTAACATCAAATCATACCGCGCGTGTCTCTGTATTTGATCACGAGATTGTGTTTATCATTCCGTTTAACATTTTCGAACAATGATACACCTATCCCTCGCATATATGAAAGCTATTTCAATGTTGAAAGGGATGCAGCCATTGGCCTTTTCTTTTCCTTGGGGACCTATAAAGCTGAATCACGATTCTATAATTGCTTTATGATTCTAATGAATAAATGTTTATTTATTAAGATATTTTTTATCAATTTTAAAAAGGACCACAGATATTCCTTATATCTTTAATGAAGTGTACAGTAAAATAAATATTGTATACATATTGTAGTATATTTTTCAAAAATAATGAATTGGTTTCGTCCGAATTATAATATAGAAGATAATGAGTGAGCAGAAATAACGTAACAGTTTATGTCTCGCGCGTTCCCACAGGAACGGTATGCGCGCGCGGTGGAACAGCGACGAGATTAGAGCGGTCAGTGCTACAATATTTCATAAAATTTTAAAATGAATTATATGTGATATTTAAAATTTTTATATATAAATATCTTATTTAAAATTCAGTGTGTTATATTTTGTTTAAATAAAATGAAACCTACAATTTTTTTTTCGAATTTTAATGCAATTGAAATCTATGACCACTGTTAAAATTGTCGAGTAAAAAAAAGCTTTATCTATCTTACTATACGTAATTTATCCATTAAAAGACAAGTAGAACTGGCAAAATCTATTTAAAAAAAAATCCTTTAATAATAAAAAATTAAAAGTATCATTCATAATTGTTAATAAAAAATTCTATAATTAATAATTTCATACAAATATTAAATATTATATTAACTCTATAATAACTAAAAAAGTATTAAGCTCTACTTAAGACTCTACCGCAGTTCTGCGTCTGATATATTGGGCGCTTCGTATAGCCCCCGGCGAGCGCCTCCCTCCGTACATTTCAGCTGATTGCCTATGTTTCAACTTATACATACATAATATACTAACTTTTGACTTGTTTATTACTGAGATATCGAATATTCTATTCATAATTACAGTAGAAATGTGAAATGAACAAAATAACAAATTTTGTTGCGTTTTTAATTGATATCATGACAAATTTAGATTTTAAGTACGTAATGGAATTCGCGTGATATATTTGAAATTTAAGGTCACAGAATAACTTATTTATAAATTATTATATTATATTAATTATAATATATAACTGAAAAAAAGGTTTTCTATTTCAAAAAAAACATTTTTTAACCTAGTAATATGTCAAAACTAAAATAAAAACAAAATAATTACCATATTACCAAAACGCTACTTAAATAATTTTCCTTTCCACCCTCTTTTAACGTGTATGTATATATGCCCGTCAGTAGCACATTAGGTGCACATGTTACGTGTAGAGTCGCTACTGGTTTACGCGGCGGCCAATCAAAGACGAAGGAGAAATCTTTAATAACAGTTCGTGAACTCTTTCAAATTGATTACCTGTGATTGGTTAGCTTGAGGTATTCATCGTTGTAAGGTTTTATTTTAAATTCTTTATATGTACAATGTTGGTGAAATTTATATTATATTATGTTATTGATATGATATATTATGTTTTTGATTGATCATTTTTCATTATTTAGTATCTTTTTATGGCTCTAATATATTGTTATATAGGCAAAGAGTTTTAAACAATCATTTGTATTACGAACTTATATTTTACTTAGAAATAACGAAAGTTAGGTACCGAAGCGTAATGCCAGACTTTGCTTAACTATCTCATAAATCTATATATTCAATATAAAAACTTCCCCAAAATAAGAACTGAATTTACAAGATCATTATTGTTATCATTTCTCAATTACCTAAAGCCATATTTAAAAGTACAACATGTACACGTACTTAGGTAGAGTCAATTAAATACAAGCAAATCTTTAAGAAACAAATTAAACGTTCTAAATACCAATTAAAAGACTAAGGCACTCAATCGCCTCAAAGGAGGTCGTCTTATTATAGTTCGTGACCAAACATACATAATTAAAACCTGGGTACACCCTAAGGGCTTTATCTCATGGCCTTAACGCTGTAGCTTTGCACTCAAGTACTGTGATAGATGATTTTGATCGGTTAAAAATAGACTCCCACATGAAAAATATTCTCACATATCCTCTTATGGTATTAGTAGTAATATCTATATATATATTTTTTATACTACTGTTACAATACTTTTTTTTTTTTTTAACTTCACGCTGTATCCCGCTTATAGCGGGGCAGAGGGAACCAGAGACCTAGTGTCAAAGACACTTCATTCTCTTTCAACATTTCCGTTCCCCACTTTCCGCCTCACGCCGCGGAACTCAACGCCGCGCTTTGCCTTGTTACCAAACCCAAGAAATAAAAATACTAAATGTTACATTTCCTGGAGTGGGAATCGAACCCACAACCTGAAGCGCTTACAGACGCACGCTTGTGCCTTTGCGCCACGACAGGAGTAAAATATTTATAATTAATATATTCATAATTTTTTTAAGAAGCTATAGTAATATAAAAACGCTTCTTACAACTTCGTTAAATTTAATCACAATTGAATAATATTCATAGAAGAATAACAATAAGAATAAATATTAAGTAAGTTAAGAACGAAAGTAAATAAAATATATCGAATTCAAGTAACTACATAATGTCTTACTCTATCAAAATCATATGCGCATACGCAACTAAAAATTGAATCCGGCTACTGTTCACCAATCAGCGCGTGGGGCGTGGCGCGTAACACAGTGGCGATTGGGGATTCAAAATGTTATTTTTGCTTTTTTATATACTAAACTGTGTAGGAGGAACTTTCTTCTTAAAGCTTTAAAGATTTATTCATGTGGGAAGCTGGTATATTTAATTGTACTTATATCTTGGACCAAATATTGATTTTTAAATTATTATTGCATCAACTTTTGAAATTAAATAATCATAGATAATAGTTGTAGTAATAGATTTTGATGTAACGAAATATGCAAATACTTTAACAGTATATTTCCTTTAAAAACCAAATTATTTCATATATCTACTAATTATAACTTACCTATATAATAACCAGAACAAAACCAAGAAAAAATGCTAATAAAATATAAAAAGAGGAAACCAAACACCCGTTAAACACTCGAAAATCTGACCGCAAACATTTAAACGGATCTAACTCGCTAAGTACACAAAGTCAGGTAAGTCACCTGTTATGTGGCGCTATGTTACTGTGACAACGGTGTGAACTGGCCTCTACAAACACTCAATGGCCATTGTTGAATGGACGTGCGAAGTGGGTCTTAGATATACTTATCGTAAACCCAATTGATTCACAAAATATTTTTTGTATAAAAAATATAACTACATCAGTTATACGTTATTTGTAATTTTTGAAATTTAATAATAACTTGTGTAACCCGTTGACGCGTTAACAACGCGTTTGTAACGTATGTCACTTTTGTATTAACATGGATATCAAGCCATGGTAGTTTGTGTATCATTTATTTTGTTAATTTATTATATTTTTTAGGCATTCTTTTAAAAAAATATTATCATTGTGCATTCCTTCTATATGTAAACTATAAGTGTGCCAAGTTTCATGCTCCTCAGTCCGCGTAATTTTCATAAAATTGGTACAAAGTTTCTCCACGTATTAATATATAGATGAACGTACCATTTACATAAAAAGATGAGCTATGATTTACATTGAAACAATGTTTGTTTCATATCCAAATAAACAGCTAACAAGTCAACAAATATTATATGGACAAACTATTATACAGTAATAATATCTACATGAAATCCAGGCATTATTTCACGGTCGAGTTTACATATCGGCATGAATAGGTACATCATAAAATTGTAACTATATATGATAAGAAAGGTTTACGTTACTTAGGTAGGTTTATTGTTTGCTGTAAACTTTATCGCTGAACAAAGGTATCAGGCGTCGGAATACTCAAAGAGCTTCAAAGCCTTGGTTATGCCTGGCCCGTGCGCATACAAAACGATAAGCCATCGATAGAGATAAGGAATAAAAAAAGATTTTTTAAAGTAAATTGTGCAAAACTCTTTTGTGCAATTGGAAAATGTTACAAGTTTTTGCAATACTTTATATTATAATTAGGTTTCCTTTGAAAAATTATGTTTTTTTCTAAGAACTGTTAGTAGATATCTAACAATAGGTTAGTGTTGAGTTGCGTAATTTTAAGTTCTTTTTTGTATATATTTAGTTTTCTGCAAACATAATGAAATGGGTTTGGTAGCAAGGCAAAACGCGGCGTTAAGTTCCGCCACTCAGCACGAAATGCCTCAATGCGGCGGAAAGTGGGGAACGGAGTGTCTTAACACTAGGTTCCCTCTGCCTACCCTGCTATATGCGGGATACGGCGTGAAGCTATGAGATATGTATGTATGTATGCAAACATAACAATATTTTTCATTTCCTACTTCAAAAACAACCGGCGGAATTTCAACTTGTCGCTTTATTTGTTAATATTTAACACATCCAAGAAAGGAATTCGTTTATCTATTGTGGTCGGAGTCAGATAAGTTAAACCAAAACACGCCCAACCTTTGTCTTTTATCTCCTACAAATAAAAGTTTCCTGTCATATTCTCTTGTGTGACTGACAAATTATGTTTCAAGAGGACGCTATGTACAAATAAATACCTATGTTATTGACTTACGATCGTTTGTACGGACGCGTTTATATACAAACTTTATTTTTTAATATTTTGAGTCAATATTCACTAATAGTTCAAATGTATATATATATATATATATATATGAAGCAAAAATTTTATACCCCTTTTTACGAAAATTACGCGGTCGGAGCATGAAATTTGGCACACTTATAGTTTATATAGAGAAGGAGTGCAGAATGCTAATATATTTTTTAAATAACGCACAAAAGTATATTAAATTAATAAAATAAACGTTACACACACTATTATGATTTGACAACCATGTTTATATAAAGAGACATATACATTACTAAAGACCACGCGTTGCTAACGCGTCAACGGAGTCACTAGTTAAAATAATTAAATAAATAATATATACCCACAATAATTGACACTTACATTTATTTTTAAAATTTAAAAATAATATTTTAACTTTTAGTTATTTTAAGCTAGCAGATCTAAATATCTACCATAGAAAGATGCAATTTGAATAATGTACTGTATGGAAGACACAATAATCAATTTACTGTCTTCGCTCAATATTTAAACATCGGGACAAAATTAATGGGTGCAAGCTCGGTCGGTTTGGTCGGCGTGATGACAAAAGCGACTCTGACGATAAATAATCATTGTCTTGGATATTATTCCACCCCGCGGTTCGTAAGCATGGGGGAAATTAATATTGTAAATTTTATAAAGTTCATACATATACAAATAAACATATATAAAACTAAACGAATCTATAACTTAACAAGATATATTAAGATTATTGAAATCAATGAATGATGACTTTAAAATATTTCTTTTAAGTTAAATTTTTTGCTTGTATTTTGTTGTCTAGGTATCTTGTGTTTGTAAATTGCAATTTTGTATGAATCTATTTTTTTTTATTATATATAATATCATTTTTGTAGGTTTATCGCACTTCCCCAACGAAATCAGACGGAAATTTTAAAAGAGAACGGAGTGTCTCAACACTATGTTCTCTGGTTTCCTCTGCCTATCCTGCTATATGCGGGATACAGCGTAAAGTTAAAAAGATCATCGTATATGTGACATTAGTCTTCAGTAAGGAATGAGTGCGTTCGGCGAAGTTAAAAGAAAGTGGCGCGCTGTGCTCCCCGTCGCGCGTCCTCCACATTCCAAAAATATTCCAACACAGTTTCAAATTTTAAAATATTCAATGTTTATTTTTTAAACGTTAACTTTACATTGAGTTTACGTGTAATTCATATCCCTACATACAAAAATTCAAGCCTAAATCGATCCTAAAGAAGTCTTTACGCAAATATCTCTCTATATATAAATACGTGAAGCAAAGACTTTGTACCCCTTTTTACGAAAATTACGCGAACGGGAGAATAAAACTTCACACAATTATGGTTTATATAGAAAAGGAGTTCAGAATGCTAATCGTTTTATTAAATAACGCATAAAAAATGTATTAAATTATTAAAATGAATTTTAAACACACTACCATGGTTTCTATAATGTGACATATACATTCCTAAAGACATCGCGTTGTTAACGCGTCAACGGGGACACTAGTAGGTTTAAATTTATGGAATATCAAGTGACATTAATGAAAATTTCATATTCACAACAAATTAATATTACTTCCAGATATTAACCATTAGCCCATAAAATTATAATATTTATTGATATAAATTGCATCATAATTTGCAAAATGAAACGCTGTTGATGCTATAAAAACGGCGATTTGAATTGAAATTGACTGCGCGGGCGGTAATCGCTCGCTACCGAGATACGCGTGTATTCTAAGAGCCTGACACCTCATTTATCAGCGTAACCATGAATTCTTTGAAAAATACGCACTTTTGCATAAAATAATAAAGAAATAGTCCGTAAACAAATTTCAACATTTTAACCTATATACTTAGTATTGGCGAGGGGTGTAAATTTTTATTAGGCAAATCAGTAAACTTAGAGAAGTCGGTACACATTTTTTAGGGGGATTTTAAATGTCAGAGCTTGTGTTTTTGCAATTTTATACTTATTTTTCTTTTTAGCTCTCACACCTGTCTTGACCTTGTTTTTTTAAGCTCAATTACAATTTAAACTCCACATGTTACTGACGATCTTTTTTTTAGGTCTCATATTTGCGTTTTAAGAATGAAGGTAAGCCGGTGGGAACCGTGTTGTATGAACGTCTTACCACTGCTACTTAGTTATAAACTTTCATAATTACTTCAAGAAATTTCAAATTATTTAAGCAAAATAATTTGAATTAGTATTTAGATAACTTTTTTAACTAACATTTTAACATTTAATTTAAAAAAAAACCAATCAAAATACAAAGCTTTGACATAATAATAAGATTAAATGGATACACAAAGACTGTTATAAAAAGTTTGCCGCCTCTTGGCCTATAAAGGCCATAGTAATTACGTATGTTCACTTGAGCCTCCGGCGTTGTATAAGCATGTGAATTAGTCGGACATTGAAAACATCAAGTAATTTTCCTTGTGTTTTTTTCTTAGCTCATTTGGTTCGCGGATAAATACAACCATTTATCAAGTCGGTTAAGTTATTATACATATTATATGTATTGAATTGGATTTTTGGAAAAAATATAAATATTATGATTATTTCATTTAAATGTTTTGTTTTAAGGTTAGTACTTTTCTGTAGTTAAGCAAAGAAATAGATATGGGCAGAAGATAGATATATACCTCCAAGGTACAGACAAACATATTTAAAGTATAAAATATTGTGGGAACTAAATTATGAGGTGTCAAAAAGCGTATCTAATGATGCATGCACTTCTATGTTGTTGTACACAACAATGCACTATTTGAGGGTATCCCGAATTTCATAATAAGCGTCTCTTATTTCGACCCAAACTATTTATTATACTTTTATTGTTAAATAAACTATAAATCGTGGAAGAATGGTCGCGGTCGGACACTCAAAGTGCTCAAGTCGGGTGTTCATGATTTTATAAAAATTCTATTCTAAAGGCAGAGATGTTCTTTTTTCTTAATAAGGGGCGCTAAGGTCCATTTAAATGATAATCGTTCAAAACTAATAAAGATAGAATATCTGTTTTTTACTATATATTTAATAAATTATTATAATACTTTAAAATCATATTAATAATTCAAACGCCAACGATTTGAAAAAGCTTTTAAGTTTTATGCATCTGACAAATTTTACACTTACTGTTCTATTTGACTCAATATTTACATAAAATTGTATGTGCTAATTAGAATGTTTGGTCATCATTCATATGGACATCGTGTGAATGATAGTTTTTCGCACATTACTGCTTGCCTGTTATTTTTTTAATGCTTTTAGATGACTATTTTAAAAAATATACACTGGTTTGTTTATACTTTTAAACACATTGTCGAAATATCAAATACATTATTGCTAAATAGCATGTTGCTGTAAACACATAAATAATTATATTTGCAAATCCAATCGACGTCTCCCTTAATTGTTCTGTCGAATATTTTACATCACATGTTAGATCGGGCAGGTGCCATCTCCGCACTGTTTATATCTTCCTCGGGATCGACAGATTGCAAATTAAGAGAACTTCGATTTGATTAAGAAAATGTAAGAAGACGATAGAGTACTCACAGTGATCGGGCGCTAACAGCGGTGGTTATCGCTGATTAATGTTTATTTTTACGTATAAATTAGTCGGCTGCGCGGCGTAGACTGCTCGAGTGCAGTAAAAAACAGTAATTTATTAGTGGCGACTTCTCGTGTTGGCACGGGCTTAACGAGTGTGTGGCGTGCGGTGCGGTGGTGAGAAAAAACTAGCTCGCCTGGTACGTAGCTCGTGCAGCAGTGGCCTGAGGAAGAATAACCCCAGGAGTCGCTGGGAGCTGCCACCGCTTCCGAACGCGCCCCGCGCCCCCCGCGCACCCCGAGCGCCGCGCACCGCGCACCGCACCGCGCCTTGCGCCGCCCGCCCGATACAGATCACGCATTCTACGAATACCTTTAGCCACGGCGCTGGCGATCACCTGCCATCTTTTTCACTCTTCACTCTGTTGGTGCGGGTGGTGCACTCGAGGACCGAGGCGGTCGGCGGCGGGCCGGAGGGGGTCTAATGAACGTTTTACACCGAAAGACGCTTCCTAAGTTCACCGAGAAAAGGTCACGCGGGCCAAGCGAGCCGGCGACGCCGCGCGAGCGTGCAACGCGACCGCGCCGAGGTAGCTGCGCGCGCGCAACACCGGCAGCGCCCACATCACCGGCCGTTTAGCTGCGCGCGCGACTGCGGACCGCTAGCCGTCCCGCTCACACATACACGCAAGCGCGTCTCTCCCTCACACACGTCCACCTCGAAAAATGTATCTAGTTCTGTGGAGGCGACGCGGAATGCAGTAGCGCTCGAGCTTTTTTTTTTCTTTTAATAAATTTGTGATTGTTTGTCTCGCTTAGGCGCGCGCCGGGGGCGTCGCGGAGCGAGACGATAGATGGCTACCGAGTTACGCCTTCCGCGCGCTCTCGTCATTATGTAGGCCGCGCATTAGAGGCCCGCGTACCGCGCACCGCGTACTGCACCGCGCACCGCGCACCGCCGCATGTATAAAATATAATAATGTAGTAAATACGTCGCTTGTTTGCGGTGAAGCCGGTTATTTATGTGCGCCCGCGGCTACCGCGCTACGCGCCGCCTCTTACGATTTACTTCCCACTCGGCATTCATCAATCATGTCTAAAGGGTTATATAGTCCGCCTAACTATAAAAATTGGAGCTTTTCTTAGTAAATTTATATTTAAGATATAATATTGATATATGAAATAATTATGAGCGTATATATAATATTATTCCATAATATTATTCATCATAATTTATACACTCCTATTAAAATATTGTTTTTAACTACCCTAGAAAAAGAACTTTTTAAGTCTTTGTCACGATTATCTGATTTTCAATAATACAAGAAATACTAACAAAGAAATACATCTATGAAATCAAAAATTTTAATACAAATCGAACTTAACGGAACTGCACGCGACGCACGTGAAGAATCCAGTTATACGAAATTTAACAAACAAATGAGATTTTTTTCTAAAAGAGGTCTCACAAATCTCTCTTTTATTCTATTTAGGACAGTCACAGCTATTAACTTGTAATCAAGCGTGGACGGCAACAAAACACGACAATGACCAAAAACATCAAAACATATTACGGGACTTATTGTTTACTAAATTGGAATTCATTATACGCAGCTACGGGAAGCTTATACACTTATTGTCCTGTATTATGGAGTGCGAAGTGTCACTGCGCACGAGCTGAGACAATACACTCCCCCAAATACCCAATGTTTGCTTACAATGACCAGAAACAATCCAAACTTTTATGGTAACACAAAAAGACATCAGAATAGAGTCTTTTGTTGATGAAATGAATGCCCGCAACGACCACACCGACTTGACATGCGTTGCTAATTTTCTAATTCAAAAACCGTCGAACGATATAGACGTGCATTTCAAAATTTATAATTACATTTCAAGGGTTTCTACTCGCAATAAATTATTTTAACGACATTCCGCAGCGGTTATTTAACGCTTGTTAATAGGTATGTCTTATTATAAAAAAATGAAGTATACAGCAGGCTATACAAACTTAGAATCATACACTTATAAAAACGATTTCTAATTCCCTAACATTATGATATAAAAAGTATACACATAAAGTTCGTCTGGTCTTATCGTTTTCCATCTACAGAACTTAGCTGGCTACCGGCACCATAAAAGCGACTTGTATCTTCACTAGGATCGTCTGTAAGCCATATAAAGCGTGGCAATGTCGCTAGCTAGTCGATGGTCTTCTAAAAATAATGTTTTGGCTCATCATTAACTCTACAATGCTGCGATCGCTTCATGCTTTGTCTTTTTCGTCGGTGACGCAATTCATACCGAAACGGAACAATAAAATACTGGACCCCACCGTACAATAATCAAACTTAAACTACAAGTTATAGAGTGGCATCTCACTTGCGCTGCGCCGCTGTTGATCCCCGAAAGAATTGTTCGTTGACAACAGAGACATCGATGCTATTCTTTTTTGAATATCGATTGTAAAAAGCATTCTCATGATGCTGTGAGAACTTTCGAGTTGAGTACAGTCGCGACTTAAATTCTTTAGCCTATTCAACTCATTCTGTACGCGTCTTTGTGTCAGTATCTCAACATGGCTCACTAGTTAGCTTGTCAAATAATCAATGTTAATTTTGAACGCGATAGTACAATGCAGATCGGTAGAAGCAGAGATTATCAGATATTTTCCCGTCGGCTCAGACGGTGTGACAGTCTAAATAGAGTCAAAGCCGTATACGAACATAATCGGCACTGACCGTTATAGAACTGATGACCGAGGATAAGTAGTTACGTTTGTAAAATATTTAGGGGTATCGACACAAAGCTCATTTAAATTAAATGATCTTTCTTGATATTCCTATAAACGCCGACGGTCGAACAGGTCGCATAATTTTTTGTTATTAAATATTTTTAAAATACATTTTCTTAGGAGACATTATAATATCATTCTTTTATGCAGACAAAATATTCTTTACAGATACTTATAACTTAATAAAAATAAAATTGAATTATTACCCAAATATTGCCCGAAAATAAAATAAAAAATATTTTTCTTAAGAAATCGTTTATAGTAATAAAATCGATGAAAAAGAATAAGGCATTTCAATGCAAATATTTTGAATGATTAATGCTATTAATCTGAAATCTGCCACCGAATTCCACGATACATTCCACACAAGAGGCTCGTCGTAATAAACACTAAATTATACGGCGGCGACGCGCTTTATAATTCTATACCAATATCATAACGATGAATTTTAATTCAAAACAAAATAAATTAATTTAAAAATTTAGTATTAATTTAGAACATTTCATAAAAACAATAAAAGATGAACAAGAAAAAAATTAGCTTACCCATTTCTGTGGTTTGCTGTTTACCGCCGGTGAAAAAAAGAACTACCACTCGAGGCGGAAACCTCGCGTTGAAACTTTAAAATTTTCTAAAACGTACAAATGAGACCGAACAATATCAGCGCTGCGACACAACTGCTTGTAAAAGAAATCAGGAAAGTATGATAGCGATTTTTTTAGCTTTAAATATGTGAATTTACAGGACCGAACCGATCCGGAGTGATACCAAAAAAGACATCGACACATGACATTTGGCCGCCGAATAATTGTATTTTACAAACGAAGCGAATAATAAATAATTCAATTTTGCGGTCCGCCGATTAAATTACAGCCTTTATCCATTCGGTATGATGCAGGCGACAATAAAAATGCAAATGACGTCCAACGATGCTTATTTACGGTGTAGAGACATTGAAACAATCGAGTGTCCGACTGCTGCCAGCCTTTTTTATTTTATACAAGTTTTTATCTGCGACTTTGTTCAACGTTTTAGATAATTTGTTAATTAGCATCGGTATTTTTTGTTCGTAGATTATGTATCTATTTATACTAAGTGTAGGAACACATCATATGATATGGATATGTTGTGTTCGTTTAAGCTGATCGCAATCTGCACGAAGATGGAAGGTCACTTACATAACCATGTTAATTTATTATGAAATCTTAACTATGAAACTACTTAACATTAATCACGTAACCAGAAGTTATTTTATTAACATATCACTGTCTAAATGAATTCTTAAAGACTCGCTATTTATTTGTTTAATATTGAAACATTATAAGTGCAATTTGAAACGTTTCGATTTTAAAAAATGTAACTTAATTTGTAAATTGTCCTGAATTTCGCTGCGTAATTCCTAATTAATAATTAGTATTACGATGATATAAGATATATTTAAAATATATAGGTGCATATATATAAATAGACAAATTTTATGAATTTTCTTTATTAGATATTAACTACGTCAATATATATGACAATAGAGACAAAGATATAAAACATTTTCCATCACGCCTACGCATCTTGTTATATGTTTATTAACCTGTTTTATTATGTATTATATATCATTAGTGGAATACCGTATTTTATATGTAAATATATTACAACCAAATTATAATATCTGTCTGTATGTAAAAAGAAAAAAAATATAGAAATACTTCGAAAGTTGAATCTAAAGTTTAGGAGCTTTTGTTAAGATTTGCGTCTTGTCATAATATAATATAATATAATAATTAATAGGTATAAGAAAAACCGCCTTATTATTCTGCTTACAATTTTAAGTATTCACCTACAGTTCATAAAAAAATGTTAAATCAAATATTAATCGAACGTGAAAGCTCAATTATAAAGGCGTTGAATGTCGATAAAGAAAAGTTTTCGTGATATTAAGAAGCTTTTCATGTCAGTACTTGGTTAAAATAATTTTTTATTTAATATTTTATTTATTTTTATTGTATTTCCATTTTTAGCTTCACACTGTATACCGCATATAGCAGGGTAGACAGAGGGAACCTGAGAACCCAGTGTTAAGACACTCTGTTCCCTGCTTATTATTAATATTATTATAACCCCTTTTTTTATTTAACATGTACCATATATTATATAATGTATGACGAATGAAAAACAAGTAAAAAATCACCAATCATCAACATTTAATAAAAATTACTATAAGTATTTGTGCTCATCAATTAATTTTATTCAATTAATTTTCTAGATGTCGATTACTTTTCAAAAATTTAATTAAAGTTTTCCTCCCAATGATAATATCTTCTTGATGATGATGAACATGGAAAACCCGCTGACATCATCGCTTAATTTCAACTTATGGGATTTTTTCTATCAGTAATATATACATATATATGTTCAAAGAGTAGACATAACTGATGATTCACTTGAAATTTTTCAAAGAATTATTGCAGCCCTCTTATCTTTGTGGTATCTTTACAAGACTTTGGTCATAGCCTTGCCTTACCGCAGTGTTTTTTCAAAGTACTATTTAGACAAACCACTCCTTATAACAAAAAGTTTTTATTATAAATATTGTGTCATTCAAATGATTATTATTTATATTTTTATATATTTTTTTTTTTTTTTCATGGATAACGGATGGCAAACGAGCAGAAGGGCCACCTGATGGTAAGTGGTTACCTTCACCCATGAACATCTACACCACCAGAGGTGTTGTAGATGCGTTGCCAACCTAGAGGTTAGAGACGGAAGGGGAGGATAATGTAGTAGTCCGCTATCGGAACCACCACATTTTTGGGAAAGAATAGGTGGGAATGGGAAAACCTGGCTTACATGCCATCGAACCGGAACACATCATAAGATATTTGGCGGTTCGTCTTTGACATGATAGTGGTCGCGAGCCAGACGGAGGACGAACCTCCTACCACCAAACAAAATATATATATACTTTGTAAACATTTTATGAAATAACTGCTTAAATTAGTCCATTTAGCTTGTTTATGAAACCAAATATCAAAAACGAAAACACACAATAAGTATAGCAAAAAATATTTTAGGTGTAAAATTTTATTGTCCTTTGATGTCGCCGTTTATTTTAAAAAGCTAAGTGAGTCTCGTCATATTTTATAACGCTAACGAGGATTATCAAGTTTTTTCCATTCATAATCAAATTCAATGTTATTTAAATATTTATTCAAAATATAAGATACGCCAAAATAGATCATTTAGCATATGAAGTCAGAACCGAGTGTCATATATGTTTTTTGTTGAACATAAATTATAATTGAAATGTCACCAAGAACGTTCTAAAGTCGTTTTTTGTAGTCTTATTTCCTTCCTTATAAATCTATAACCCCAGATGTTTCTATTTCCATTGGCCACATCAGTGACACCAAAAAATCAATTTACAGGTTATTTAATGAATGTATTATGCTGATTTCATCGATTTAGTATTTTGAATATCGATAAATCTATAAAAGCGAGACAAATAAGTCATAACATTGGAAAACCAGGTAAGGACAAGGCCATATTATTTGTTTTTGAATATCGATGCAGGAATCGACTTGTTGCGAAATAAAAAAATCTTTACTGACCATGTTGCGACCAGTTTGACGCTTTATTTTAGTATGGCTGACACCTAAGCTACACATACATTATATATGTATCTATAAAAACGTAAAAAATGACATTTTAGAAAAAAATATATATTTATATTTATACTTATACAAATAATATTTATTAGGAGATATAGCAAAAAATCGAAAATATTTATTTTTTTTGATTTTCATTAGTGGATACTCATATTTTTTTCATTAGTAAAAAAAATTACAAGCATCTCCTAAACTATTTTTTTTATTTATTGCTGTAATTTGTTTTTTTTTATTGTTAAAATTCTTTCATGCCAAACTTCCTAATTGCCGTATTTTAAATACTCATCTATTATTCTTTTTATTAGTATGATGGATATTTTTAGCTTTAAATGTACTAAGTATAAGAAAATCATAAGAACAGTTTACTTTTCTTTCTATGGTAGAAAATGTTTTAATTTTCTTTGACCTTTCATATAAATGAAGAAGAATAAAGGCTTTCTTAGCTACATTTAAAGTGAGTTTTAAAAATAAGATAGTATATTAATCTAAAAAGATTTAAGAATATATATTAAAAACATATTCTTTTCCTATATTTTAATTAATATAACAATTATGGGCTACAATTGTGAAGGAAGGACACTTTTTATGTTATTCACGTTAAACTTACTCAAAGAAATATAAATTTAATGTTCATTGTTAAAACGTTTTTCATGGACTACAGTATTTTTTCCAAAATTTCCCAATACATAGCATGTACTTCATTAATAATTTGTGTATGCATTTGAAATGATGTTTCCTAAATTTCCAATGGATTAAAAAAAGTTGATATTCTATAGTGATGTACTAAACGAATATGAAACAATGACAGCTATAATGTTGTTAGGTGTAGTTAGATGTTGTCGCTTGCAATTCTATATGCGTGGTCTTTTTTCGACAGCAAAGCCTCGTCTTAGAATACAATTCCCCTCCGCTGCTGGGTAGCGTCCCTAAGAGGCGGGTATCCCAGTAGTTTGGTGGTAGGAGGTTCATCCTCCGACTGGCTCGCGACCACTATCATGTCAAAAACGAACCGCCAAATATCTTATGATGTGTTCCGGTTCAATGGCATGTAAGCCAGGTTTTCCTCTTCCCCACCCATCCTTTCCCCAAAATGTGGTGGTTCCGATAGCGGACTACTACATTGTCCTCCCCTTCCATCTGTATCCTCTAGATTGGCAACGCATCTACAACGTCTCTGGTGTTGTAGATGTTCATGGGCGAAGGTAACCACTTACCATCAGGTGGTCTTTCAGCTCGTTTGTTATCCGTTATCCATAAAAAAAATCCCATAGGATTTTTTGGATATCCTTTCGTAGTGGTCCTCTACCCAAGGAACCTTTATACCAATTTTTGGCCAGTAGTTTCGACTGTATGTTTTCTATCATTTTTGAATAATAAAATAAGAGGACTAAATAAGAGATTTTGGTAAAATTATGAGAAAATATAGCATACATAACAATATTTAAACATGATAAGGCTATAATTTCTTTTTGTTCTAGAATTACCAAATGTTAAAGCTAAAAAACTGAATGTTTCATTATAAACACGCTACGTTCGTAAAACTTATTGGCTTAAATATTTTTATGAGAAATCAAAACTAATTAGGCTACTTGTATCGACATTTTCAAACATACAATATTATTAATTCTTGTGCATTTAAAGAATGTTTTTTATTAATAACGATCAAGGAGGGGCATTGAGACGTAAATAAATACTTTAGGTGTTTTAAAACACATTTCATCGATTCGTAATACGATATCGACACACCTACATAATTATTTTAGTATGCGAAATAAGATGATTTTTATTTTCCTTCTAAATGTGCATTTAGATAAATGTTTCGATTTTTTGTACTTATATATTTTTAGGTAGTGACACGTTTGAATGTGCTGTTTTTATTGTTTTGTTGGAATTTTTAGTGGAAATTTAGATGTCATTTGGTATATAACTACGATTTTATTATTATCCATGTATTTGGAAATTTTAAATATATCTTCTTTCAAAGTAAGTAGATGACGAGCTCTATGCTGCCAAATATATGCATATATTTTTAAATTTGTAATGAAACTGTTTTAACCGAATAAATGACGTATATTTTGGTATTCGAGAATACATTTTGAGAAAACCCGACGTTTCAAACATATTACAGCAATTCATGGATCCATAAGTATACTGCTGTCAGTATAGTGGTCATATAAAAATATATAATAATGGCGAGAGCTTCCAACTTCAGTTCAGTTCTTTAATTAAGGCGCTTCGAACGTTCCAGTAGAGCACAAATCACTCCATCTATGATACTAAAAGAAAAATACATGGAAGATTCGCGACAGGTTGTGGGTTCGATTCCCACTCCAGGAAATGTAAAATTTAGTATTTTCATTTCTTGGGTTTGGTAAAAAAGCAAAGCTCGGCGTTGAGTTCCGCTACTCAACACGCAATGCCTCAATTTTGCCGAAAGTGGGGAACGGAAATGTTGAAAGAGAATGGAGTGTCTTAACACTAGATTCTCTGGTTCCCTCTGCCTACCCCGCTATATGCGGCATACAGCGTGAAGTATGAAAGATATGAAAGATCTTCTTAAGTATGACATTTCTTCATGTTCGTAGTGTAAGATTTGAAAGTAGTATTGTGTATATGTACTTCTTTATGTAGTTATAATATTTATATCAGGTAATAGGTTAAAAATCAGGCAAATAGTACAAGCATTTTAATAAAATTAATGTGATTGAATTAATGTTCAAAATTAAATCAAATATTTAGAACTATCTATACCATTTTTTTTTCTTTTTTTTTAACTTCACGCTGTATCCCGCGTATAGCAGGGTAGGCAGAGGGAACCTGAGAACGAGAGTTAAGACACTCCGTTCTCTGTCAACAATTCCGTTCCCCACTTTCCGCCAGATTGAGGCATTGCGTGTTGAGTGGCGGAACTCAACGCCGCGCTCTATCTATACGTAAGTATAGAAAAATAAAGCAAATAATTAAATTACTACTACTAGTATCAGGGCAATCAAATGAAAATAATATGTAGATTTTAACATAATAGATAGTAAAACATAGCTTTCAATGGACAACAATTAAGATCTAAACTATTTACATATCAGATTTCACGTTTAGTTTACCTTCAAATGGCAGTACACGTCAGTCTTGATGTCCTTTCTAGAATGTTCTGTTACCGTTGTAGCGTGTAAAGTTACGCTTATTACAAGGCTTCAAACACCGCATATTACAAGTGTAGTTGGGAAATAAATCTCGTACACTCTGACGCCTGGTATTAAATGTACAAGGCTCAAAATGTTAAATATACATATTAGTTTTAACCGACTTTAAAAGAGGAGGATCTCAATTTGACTGTTTTTTTTTGTGTGTGTTATTGTATAACTTAGTACTGGGTGAACCAATTTTGGTATTTTTTTTTCATATAACAGAATAGTTCTTCTGAGTAGTTTTTGAGTTATTTGTAATCTGACTTTTTAGTGCATTTTATTTGAAGTAAATTTTCTTTTTCGTTAAAATCCTTAATAAAACAAAGCTTTCGCAAATTTTTTTATGAACATTGTTAGCATACAGGTTTTATTAAAACAAGATTATTAGATTCGAGGAAGCTTAGTGTCTCTATGTGTAAGGGAGTTCTGAATCACGGGAGATATGACCAACGGAATGCCAGAATGAAAGAATATTATTCGTTTCTCCCTACTGTCTACCCCTTCGAAAAATAAATAAATGTAACAATAATACGATATAATTATTATTTCCATAAAAATCCCTTTTTAAAATTTCCTATTCTTAAATACACTTTATTTAATTTTAAATCTGTATATACCTAATATCAACCAAAAAATTAAAATTATGAAGATATTTTTACAATTGAACCAAATACATAATATGATTATATGAGTCCAATAATCCTTACTAATATTATAAGTGCGAAAGTAACTCTGTCTGTCTGTCTGTTACGCTTTCACGGCTAAACCACTGAAGCGATTGTGATAAAATTCTGTATGAAGATAGAACTGAACTTGGGAAAGGATACTTTTTATTGCGTAAAAAATAGTAGAAGGGTTTGAAATAGAGGATGAAAGTTTGTATGGAAGTTCCTTATTGCCAAACATAAAATTATGTAAGATTATTTAACTGTTTACAACTTTCACACCTAAACCACTTAACCATTTTTGACAAATAGTCTAGACCTTGGGCAAGACTATAGTCTACTCCTTACCATGTCGCGCGATATAACCGAATTCCACGCGGGCGAAGTCGCGGGCGAAATGCTAGTCGTTTTATAATATCATCAAGTTTGGTTTTATTTGTATGTAGATACCTACCAATATACTATGTACCTTTGCACCACTATTGTGCAATTCTTTAAAAAATCATTTTGTACTAAATGTCAATGCTATACTTTGCAAAACCTAAAGTCGTAAAAGAATATATGTATGAAGATATTTTTGACCTGCAAAGAATGCTATATTATATTCACTTATGAAATCAATACAATCAATGTAAAGACGACCCGAAGTATAAAAAGAACGTCATGATAGAACAATTCTTAGGAAATACAGCAATGGTTGTATGTATCTAAAATAAAGAGGATGTACACTAAGTACAGCGGAAAACGTTTACCCAAACACACAGGAAGTCTTTATTTGATGCCGGCAAAGATACAAGGCGTATAGATATGAAAAAATCCATTTGAACATTTACAGAATCAATACTTTTCTCAGAACAGCGTGGAAAAACGATAGGGTGCCTTTACGACTATACGTATGAAAGTAAAAACCTCAATTCAAACTTAAGTTTCATACTTTTGCGGGATGTGGGAATAAAAGACGTATTTTTAGTGTATGTAAGTGGCTTTTTGTGTATAGGGAACAGTTATAAAATGAATGTTATGGTTCATCGTTGGCGGCGAGTCGGTGACACTTCGCAAATAAGTGCGCGATGCAGTTCGGTCCGTCGGCTTCAATTAGGTGATTGCGGGCGGTCTGTAACGGATACATCAATGTGTATAAAAATCAAAGCATTGCTTCACATAATATATAGAACGCATATATTTCATATTTAATTTGATCAAATCAAAATTGAAATTATTTCGCCATATGGAATTGTTACATTAGATTTTTAAAGTTAATACAAATGTTGTAAGACAAAACACGACATTGAGTTTTGGTATCAAATATACAATATCTTTCAATAGGTTAAATAGCAATCAAAGAAACTTGCTATTAATTTCTAAACATAATTTACCCAGCTTCACGTTCTTACCCGAATAGCAGGGTAGTTAGAAAGAACCTAAGATCCATTCCCAACTTTCTCCCCAAATTTAAGATATTGAGTGTAAAATGATTAAACTATTCAGAAATTACTTGTTATTAAGTAAAAATTTGAAATTGTGATGGGCAAAGTAAACGGAAAAAGACAACGAGACCACTTGCCTGATGGTCGAATTCAGTAAAAGACATCTTAGGCACCCCGGTGATCGAGGCTCCGAAGGCTAAGAAAAGCTGCAGACTGGGTGGCATAGAAGCAGCTTGTCAGAAATGCCACGACAACATATCAGAACGAACACGACCTTCAGCAATGAATAAACCGACCAAGAAGAAGAAGTAAAAATTATATATTTTTAGATAGTTGTCGTTATAACGAAAAGGAACGGCGAAGTCGTGACGTAGTTGAAATACCTCTGTAAACATAATATCTATTGCAAAATTGCACTTTAATGCATTGAATACATTCTACAGCCTAAACAGCGTGTCCGGCGAATACCCAGCTTTAGTTTGTAACACTAAACTAAATAAATATAACTACCAACAAATGGGCGCGTGGTTGAGGACCAAGCAATTTTTGTTTAGATTTTCTTTGTCTATTTGTCTATCGCCTCACTTGCAATATCATTTAAATAATAAAAGGGAGGAGGAAACCAGAGAACCTAGTGTTAAGACACTTCGTTCCATTTTAACATTTAACAACCTGTGGGTTCGATTCCCACTCCAGGAAATGAATATTAATTAATATTTAGTATTTTCATTTCCTCGCTATAGTAACAAGACGAAGCGTGGCGTTGAGTTACGCCACTCAGGACGCAATTCCTCAATTCAGCGGAAAGTGGGGAACGAAAATGTGGTTATATTTAAAATATTTTTATTAGCGTGGCGTTAATTTCCGCCATTTAATCTTTTTTTTTTATGGATAACGGATGACAAACGAGCTGAAGGACCACCTGATGGTAAGTGGTTACCTTCCACTACCATCTACAACACCAGAGACGTTGTAGATGCGTTGCCAACCTAGAGAATACAGATGCAATGGGAGGACAATGTAGTACCTAGTCCGCTACCAGAACTACCACATTTTGGGGAAAGGATGGGTGGGAAAGAGGAAAACCTGGCTTACATGTCATCGAAGCGGAACACATCATAAGATATTTGGCATTTAATCTTCAATGAATCATCTTGATACTATATTGTCTGACTTTCAGACCCTGCATGGGGAAAAAGAGTGAAACGGCAAAGAAACTGCTTATAAGTATATCCTTAGTAGATACTTACAATATTTTCACATTCCTCACTTCCTAAAACTCAAAACACATCCAACTTATGTACGAGTGAGTATATCTTAAATAATTTACTGGCATAACGGCGCGCATTGACGTCGCCGTCCGTCCTCTGTACATGACGTGCACTTATTTATACCCCTTTATATTGACATCTGCAAAGGGACCGCCTGTATAATAGGTCGGACCATTGTACAAAACATACGATCATTCATTTCGACTTGCTTGAGTGCTATACAATAGTAATAATTTCTTACTTAGCGTCAATGTAGGAATTTAACGTGTTTACAGTAGTTTTGTTGAACCAAAGTATCATTTGAAAATTATTTAAATTTTTATATTTTTTATACTTACTTAGTCATAGTGATGCAATTGGCTAGGAAAAGGCACGTTCTACTTGTCGGCTTTTTATCTTTTTCTGAACAATATATTATGTACACACCTATAAAAAGTAGAGACGTTGGCTTCCAACATATAAAATGGATTAGGCAGAGATCTACCTAGATTTTCATGTCATTAAAACAAATATAATATTTATGTTAAAACAATAGTGATTAGTAGGTACTTATTATGAAAAATGTATGGATTTCTTAAAATATTAAAAACACTATATAATTAATTTTCCCCTAAATAATTATTAAACATACATATATAAGTCTATAACAGAGCAAGAAGTTTCTCTATTGGCCCTAATGGATACCTTAAAGTCATTTGATTTTATCTGTTTACGTACAACACACCAACAAGGTGACAGACAGTAAAATTTAATAGTATGAGTAGCCAAATAGTTGTTTGCCCGTCAACTTAACGTATTTTCTATTTTAATTAACTTAAACATTGCCAACATAATATCATTCCATAAATTCCACAAATATATATATATATATATTTTTTAACTTCACGCTGTATCCCGCATATAGCAGGGTAGGCAGAGGGAACCTGAGAACCTAGTGTTAAGACACTCCGTTCTCTTACAACAATTCCGTTCCCAACTTTATATATAAATATACTACCTAATTAGCGGTTGTGATTAACTTGACTATAAATCAAAGAAGCTTTGCAAACTTATATAAGTTTAAATTATTCAAATTACATCAGCACTAACTAATAACTACCAATACTCATATAATTTATGCAGGAATCGAACTCGCGACCCCTTGTCGACAACATCTAATAAGTTATTTTGCAATTTACTTGTTTCGTTAGTCATGCGTACTGAGCATAAAACAGAAAGCGTAAATAAGACCGAATTACCTAGAACTATGTGAGTTAGACTTAAAGATATACAGATATTGTAAGTTCCCACGCTACGCCCGAGGCGACGAGCCCGACTGAAACGTGTCCGGCAAACCGACAAACAGGCTGAAACCTAAACGGGCTATAAAGCAAAAGAACTAGGTATCAAAGATTCTAGTTGCCTATTATATTATGTTTATATATTTTACCTAATGTAGAAAATGTACTTATTTGTAGTGAAAAATTATATTTAATATTTTTACCTCTGAATAAAAGTGCTTGTGATATGTCATATATGTTTCATAACCTACAAGAAACGGCATTGAAATAGCAAAGTGTCAGGGTAAAACAAAATAACAAAGGCCGGTTACAAAATAATATTTTAACTTATATGTCTCTAGTGTAAAATTTGGCTTGAGTGCATAATAAAAATTTAAAGAGCTTAAATGTTTTAAAATATTTATATAAATTATGAAAAAAAAACACCGTCTAAAAATCGTGTCAAAGTAGCGCAGATCTTAGTCGCAGAAAAAGGCAAAAGCATGTTCTTTGTCGACCCCAACTTTAATAATGACTTTTAAATATAGATATTCGTTTTTCCAAATTTAGGAAAATCCTTTTTTTTTTTAGTTTTTTAATTATCGACACGCTTCTTATATTTTTGCCAGTTTGCCTACGATCCCAATTCAACGTAACGACGATCCTCAAAAACTTATAGGTGACGGCTAAGAGAGAATTTCAGAATTTCAGAATTTCATTGAAAGGTTTATCTATATATAAATACGTGAAGCAAAAATTTTGGATCCCTTTTTACGAAGTTTATGCGGACAGAGGAGCATGAAATTTGGCACACTTATAGTTTATATAGAGAAGAAGTGCAGAATGCTAACATTTTTTTTAAATAATGTATAAAAAATATATTAAATTAACAAAATAAATGTTACACACACTATTATGGTTTGGCATTCATGTTTATATAAAGTGACATATATATTGCTAAAGACAACGCGTTGTTAACGCGTCAACGGGAACACTAGTATATTTTAAAATCGAAACTACGGAAATTACAGGTTTGAAATTTAGAACATTTAAAAGAAACAAAAATATATTAAGAAAGCAAATGGCAACAGATAGTAGGTAAATGGAAATAGTGTAATAAGGGTCATAAAGTCAATACAGACTAAGTTACGGGTTACGGGAACAAGTAGTTGTAGATTTTAGTGGTGATCATTTGTAAGACTCAATAATATCGCATACAAGCTGCGAAAGTTAATGTTAGATGAAGTATATTTATTTAATCGTCTGTTTAAGCTGAAAAAATGGTTAAGACGATGATGAAATACTAAATTAATTATGTTAATTTCACAAAATAAATAATTTATATTATAAAAGGAACATGATTATTTTTAATTTAAATATTAACAATATGAATACAGAGATGTTCGAGAATTCCAGGTGCATCTCAGTAATAAAACAACAACTTAGCAAATAAAGATATGCACAGAGGCACTTTATTTTATAAGAACTCAGCTGGGTATCTCACGTTTCAGATTTTATGGCTGTCTAGGCTAGCAGGACTGTCTAAACAACATCACGGAAAATTAGTCTTTCGTATACAGAAATTATAGGATATAACAGCGTGAATTTACACAATTTCGTAGTCGTAAAATGTTACGTGAGCAGCTATTTGTCTTTTCTGTCGAAGAATATGGTCTATGATCTATGAATGTTGTACATTTTAATGATTACTTGAAACTGTTTTATAATTGCTTGAAACTAAGTTAAGTGTTTAATATATGTATGTCTATCACTTTGCAGTAATATAATTTATCAATGTTGCTAAAATCACTTCAATAGAATTGCTTTATATGTACTTTTATCATTTCATGATTATAGAAGGAAATTACTGTGGAATTATATATTTTATATAGATATAAATTAGAAATTACAGACGAAAGAAGACGACCTGTTTTATAGAAAAAATGTAAAACTACGTACACTATTTAAAATTTAAACAATCGAACGTTTTATGTGCATTTTGAGCGACCAATATCTGTCCAGATGTTAATTCATTCACGTTAACGAGTTATTCATTCATAACTCTGTCATTAGTATCAAAGCAATAGCACGCGATTCGAGCTTTACGACGAGCCGTTCGAGAAGTTTCTACATTTCATAACTTAACGAGCTATTCTAATATTTACTATTATTTAGAATACGGCATAAAATGTCATGAATCAAAATCGTAAATCTCTATCAACATATAAGAGAACAGGCTCGTCAGCGTTTCTGTTAATTATCTCACAACTTTACAACCAAGGCTTTTACGGTTGAGTTTCCCAATTTTGGCCTTTACTCCCACTAAATAAATTCTAAAATACATTTTGTCATAGATAATTTAGTTTGTCCGTCTATACAAATATTCGTCACGGTCGCAGGCGGGCGGATGTAAAAAAAGGAATCGATGGCCGCCTTGTGCGGCCTAATTAAGATATGTAAGCGATATGACCGGCCCACCGTTGTTAGACGCACTATTGTCCCAGCAACACATTGTGCTTAATACATTATGTAAAGGTTCGATCGAAGATAGGGATTACTGTATGTACCTGCATTGTGTAATCTCGCTATCGGGAAAATTCATGTATTTATATCAGACGGTACCGATTGCAAGGTGCTTACAATATACCTATTTACATGTCATTATAAAATAATTATGTGCTTTTCATTTTTAATATAGTATCTTTTTTATTATAACGCCTGTCGTGGCACAGAGGAACAAGCGAGCGACTGTAAACGCGACAGGTTGTGGGTTCGATTCCCACTCCAGGAAATGGAAACTTTTCATTTCCTGTGCTTGGTAACAAGGCAAAGCGCGGCGTTGAGTTCCGCCACTCAGCACGCAATGCCTCAAGTCGGCAGAAAGTGGGGAACGGAGTGTCTTAACACTAGGTTCCTTCTGCCTACCCTGCTATATGCGGGGTGTAAATTTTTGTTTTATTATAAGGGAAAATAGTGAAGAGGATTTTCTTTTTTAGCACCTCCTCGTTACTGAATATTTACTTTTATATTAAGTACTATATTCTAGTGTACTTATTTGGAAAAAATTACTTAAATATTTTTGTAAATGTATTGTAAATGTATTAATAAGAAAATAAATAAGAAACCGAATAATTATATTAGGATTGTAAATTTACTTACTTATAGTATTTCAAAGTTCGTATACGCTCCTCGAACAAATCATAATACTGAAAAGCAGAACACTATATTTCACTATATTTATGAAATCTGTAACAAACGAAAACTTTTAGGCTATATAAAATTATAATTTTCCTACTTAGTTACCGCCTGTCGTGGCGCAGAGGCACAAGCGTGCGACTTTAAACGCGACAGGTTGTGGGTTCGTTTCCCACTCCAGGAAATGTATTTAGTATTTCCATTTCTTGGGTTTGGTAACAAGGCAAAGCGCGGCGTTGAGTTCCGCCACTCAACCTGCAATGCCTCAATTCGGCGGAAAGTGGGGAACGGAATTGTTGAAAAAGAATGGAGTGTCTTAACACTAGGATCTCTGGTTCCCTCTGCCTATGCGGGATACAGCGTGAAGTTAAAAAAAAAAGTTTATTAAAACCTTAAGATAAATTAAAAAACGTGCTTCATCATTACATTTTCATTTAAACGGTACCTAAACAAGTGACATAAACTATACCGATCGATACCTACCACAGAAGTGTTCGTAAAAAAGCAACAAGGTGTGATCAAAATGCATTTGTTAGTGAATATATGGTGAGGTAAATACAAATAAATATTCGGGTTTTCATTAATTGAATGTGTCGAAATCGGCGTCGGGCGTGGGACGACACGAGTTATGGCCTATTGTGATTTAGATATGTGTAGATTTTAGAGATTTTGCAGGTTATTCTTTATTAAACGCCTATAGCTTTCTATTATATGCAAAATGGACCGAATATCTAGCAGAACAGGGTAAGTAAGATGAAACGATGACATTGCTTAAGAAGGAGTTCCGTCTATTCCAAAACATTACATCGTGGGATATCTGAATGCCCTGTAATAAACAAAAAAGCAGCTTGATTCTTTATCCCCCTTAACAAGGCAGAACCTAGTGTCAAAACAGTGCGTTCACCACCTTCCACCCAAATTCGAACATTGCGTGTGAAATGGCGGAACTCAACGGCGCGCTTTGTCGTACTAGAGCGAAGAAATGGAAAATATTTAAATATCTCCTCCAAGTGGGAATCGAACCCACAACCAATCGCGTTTAGATGCTTAGACCTTTAGACGAAGTCCCACTGCGCCGTGATGGCCTGTAAATAAATCCAACTCAATTTTTCGTAATTTGTTTTATTTTCCAACCATATACACTTGTCAAGCACACGTGAATAAAAACCCTGATGTCAGATGCCCTAAGATGACACTGCTAAGGTAACATGACTAATTACAACATAAAATTAGAATAGAAGGGAAAAACGACAAAAATGCTGTAAAGTATTACATGTAAGTACAAACAGCACTTACTTAATAGGTGAATAAGTAACTCTATCTGTTCTGCATTCTTTTATGACATCATGTGAAGAACTTCAACACTGGTCTTTTGGAAGAACACGTAAAAAAATATACATACATAACATAACTGCACGCTGTATCCCGCATATAGCAGGGTAGGCAGAGGGAACCTAGTGTTAAGACACTCCGTTCGCCACTTTCCGCCGAATTGAGGGTAAAAAAATATGATTGCTTAAATAATAAAATTACTAAATTTTCAACTATTTTAGTTATTACCGAAGGTATATGTAAAAATATACACTATGCTTTAATGTTTGCACTAGACGCTACTTGTGTACTGCTAATGCCAATGATAGCAATTGGAAAGGAATATCGATATACAAATTACCTATACCTAAGTATGATCTACAGTAAAGCATTGAAACACTTCTTTTGTCAGCGAAAACTTGAAGTCCAAAACCACTGCTTATCGTAAGAGGAAGGCGTGGTGTAAAAACTGACCTAAAAACCCTATGAGATTAATGGTTGTTGCTTTTGTTACATTTTAATAGCGTGGTATCTTTGTTTGACAATCACTTTTATGTTATTATCAGCGACAAGTGCATTCATTTTTATAGTACTTAGTTATAGTGATAAGACGTTTTTTTTTGCAAATACCGAATTTTAAGTAGGTATTTAGATAAGTACCTATTATCGATATTCGCATATGAAATAAAATATAGGTATTACTGTAGTATATATCACAGACGTTTTGACTTAACTGTTACTAAAAGTACCGCCACTCAGCAAACAATGCCTCAATTCGGCGGAAAGTGGGTAACGGAGTGTCTTAACACTAGGTGCTCAGGTTCCCTCTGCCTATCCTGATATATGCAGGATACAGCGTGAAGCTAAGTAAGGAAGTTACTAAAAGTTACATGAGTAACAATAAAATCTATATCATATATATACTAATATTTATAAAATATCTCATTAAAAATCATAACCATTATAGATGATGTACTTATTTATTTAACTTTGTATCATATTATCTGTCCATCTTGTACAAGCGGACTTAATTTACGAATATCAAATTCAAACATTCATTAAAGCATGAAGATATTCACGATAGCTAGGCGTGTGCCAGACTCCGGATTTGCATCGAAAGCTCGCAGAAACCAACTTAATCGATCGCTAAAAAATTCATCGCACGGTACGTATGTTTGTTGGAGCAACACAACAGATCCTCCCACGCGTTCGGTATTAAAGTGACGCTTATGTTAACGGGTATAGGATCGTGGATGTAGATCGTAATGTAATCTCTTAAGCTGTTATGCGCGGGTATTCGTTCAATAATACGTGCACTGGGCCGGCGCGCGCGCAGTCTCATCTGACCACTACTGTTCATTTCCCACGGGTAGAGTATCGCTGTATCGCTCACTCGGCATAGCGAAGTCTCGTTCGCCCCTGATGGACCGCGTTTCGTTAAACGTAGCACACCCACACACGGTGTCGGTATTTCAGATTATTCCGAGGTAGACTGACATAGATTAGCTTCGTCAGCGAGCTAGTTTCCTAGAGCATTTTTTTGTAGTTTTGTAAGTACTTCTATTAACGAATATGTAACGATAATTCATATCAATAAATCATCAATAAAAATTTTGTATAAGTACTTATGAGGAAATTATATTTTACTGAATTTAAGACTTTAAAACATCAAAATCAAGATATAACGGAACAATTTATTCAAAACTGTGAAACCTTTTTCTAACTTTACAATAGAATTGTCAACATTTCGTGAACTTTAGAAGCATGAATATTAATTTGTTAAGAAAATTTTACGACAAAATAATATTTTTGTCTAATTACTGAAAGCTAACTTCTTCTTGAGTTCCGCAACTCAGCACGCAATGCCTCAATCTGGCGGAAAGTGGGGAACGGAATTGTTGAAATCTCTTTCAACAATTGAACGGAGTGTCTTAACACTAGTTTCTCAGGTTCCCTCTGCCTACCCTATGTTCAATAAGTTACTATATACGTTACCTGTCCATAACTCCTGTAGATATGTAACTTCTTTTAAGTAGAAGGTGTATTTTATTAGGAAAATTCGAAAATTCGAAACATTACAAAAACAGTACAAGCATATCTATGTAGGTATATTGTACACTATATAGCGTCCACGACTCCACGTCGATCTAAAGCGTGCAAATCGCGTCTTCTGTCAAGTATCGCCGCGGGTCAGCTCTATTGCACACAATTAGGAATATTTCGGACACGAACACCGATTAGTCTAAGGATTAACCTTCAAAGTAATTGCAGTTATTTTTACGTCAAACATTTTTTCTTAGTCGAATTCAGGAATTCGAAAATTGATCATTACGAAATTTGGCGTTCACATTTGCATAATCGGTGATTTCGCACCTATGATTGTTGGTTTAGCTATTATTTGTATTATTGCTGTCCATTGTGGCCTTTGGGTTGATTAAATCTATACCTATGTTTATGTAAGCCTTGTAGGTAACAAGGCTCCTTCGTGCAGGAGGATTTCTCAAATATCCTACAAAAATGAAAAAAAACGCGATTATAGGTTTTAATAACATAGTAGTAAGAGTGGCTTAAGTATGAATAAACTAAAATAATCATCTACATAGCACAAATATCATATATGTATCCGAAATCAACTCTGCGGATAGTGGTCAGGATTTCATGACGCTTGACATAAAATTTGATACTTAGAATAAGTCGGTATTGTAAAAATCCAAATAACTTTAACCTTTTAAGAGCGCATAAGTAAAGAACGAGGTAGGTATATATCACTAATATTTACATCACCCAATGATATAATAATATTCTTCATTGTACTTAAAATACATGAGAAAAAGTAAATACATTTTTTAGTTTACAAAGGTGGTCTTATCCCTGCAAGAGATCTGTTCCAGTCAACCTGTGGAAGTGGATGAGTATGTTACAGGCGGGATTAAAGTACAAAAAAAGAAAAAAAAAGCAAACAATAATAAAAAATAGACATCCAATAGAATATATGTAAACATAATAAATATATAATATACCATACCTACTTACAAATACAAAAATATTAAATAAATAAAAAATAAAAATATATAATGGAATGGAACAAATATATTTTCATAATTTATATATAACAAATATGTACGAGGTGTGTTCAAAAAGTAAGGTGACTTTTCAAATTTGGCGGGCAACGTACTTTCGATTATCGATTTTTTTATTTTGTTATGTTGGTACACTCTTCCCGAACATCTGTACCAAGTTTCAAGTGTATAGCATTTTTTGTTTGGTTGGGAGAGGCGTAAAGGTTATAAGTGTTTTGCGTGCTCGGCGATTTCTTGCTATCGAAAAATATGGATTTGCATCAAATTTTGTGTAAAAAATAAAATAAAGTGCTCCGAAACACTTAAAATGTTGACAGTGGCATACGGTGAAACTGTTCTGAGTAAAAAAAATGTTTACAAGTGGTACAAACTCTTCCAAGATGGCCGGGAAGATGCCAATGACGAGCCTCGCTCTGGACGCCCAAGCACGTCAACAACTGATGGAAACGTTCAAGCAGTGAAGAAAATTGTTCTGGAAAATCGTCGAATCACTATCAGAGAAGTTGCTGAGGATGTTGGTATATCGCTTGGCTCGTGCCATGAAATTTTTTCTAACGTTTTGGGCATGAGACGTGTGTCAGCGAAGTTTGTTCCGAAATTGCTCATCATTCATCTTTGCTGGTGAGAGATTTTTTGGCCAAAAACAACACCACAATCATGCCTCAGCCACCATATTCGCCGGATTTGGCCCCATGTGACTTTTTCTTGTTCCCAAAACTAAAGAGACCTATGAAAGGACGGAGATTTGCAACGATTGAAGAGATAAAGACTGCATCGCTGGAAGAGCTCAAGGCTATACCGAAAAGTGCTTATGAGAAGTGCTTTGACGATTGGAAAAACCGTTGGCATAAGTGTATTGTATCTGAGGGGGATTACTTTGAAGGGGACAACATAAATATTGATAAATAAATAAATATTTTTTCTTAAAAATACAAAGTCACCTTACTTTTTGAACACACCTCGTATATACACATATATATAAAAAATAAATAAATAAATGAATACGATCGTTTCACTTATAATATTAGTCTTAGGTCACTGAAAACTGTTACACGTTGTGAGTAAATGTTGTTTCAGAAGAGATTTAAAGGAAATAAAGAATGGGCTTTATATGAAACATATTGTCATATTTAAGTAATGTATTTTTAAACAGCCATTTATGTACTAAGTATTAGAACAAATAAATATTTTATGTAATAGAACTAATTTCTTTTTTATATACTTTGTTATGTAAACTCCATCAGTGGCGAGGGGTGAAAATTTTAAAAAGTTAAACCAGTATATTTAGGGAAGCCAGTATATCTAGGGAAGCCTGCATATTTATGAAAGCCGGTACATACAGGTAAGCCGGTATATATGGAAGACGGTATAGGACATTAACTTTTTTGTGACCTTATTTTTTCTGACTCAAATTTTGCTGATGACCCTTTTTAGCTCTCATATTTTCGTTGAGTTTGTTTTTTCCATTTTCGTTGTCGTCATTTGTTGCAAGAGAACGGAGCGTCTTAACACTAGGTTCTCAGCTTCCCTCTGCCTACCCTGCTATATGCGGGATACAGCGTGAAGTTAAAAAAAAAATCGATCTGGTTTTTTTTTATTTACAAAATTTTAGTTTATATACAAAGGGTAAGCCGATGGAAATAGTCTTATATAGGGGCCTTCGTTATTGCTGCTATATATGCGTTAGCAGTGATGAATATAGGTGCCCTGATCTGCAAGATAGTGTGGCGTTGGGTTCGACCCAGGGGGCAATGTCGATGTGAGTAAAAAAAGTTATATACTAAATTACCTACTAAACAAATATAACAGATACATACAAAATTGAGTGTCAAAAAGTAAAACAACATAATTTTCAATAACATTTTATTAGATTTTTTACAAATCGTATAAAAATATTAACTTATTTTTAAATAAAAGATAATAACTTGCTTATAATGGACTGACAAACACATTATTACAAGAACACAAATGATAATTGACATACATTCATCTTTTATATTTTTTGGATAATAAGAATTACATACGTACTTACTATAATTGACTTTGCACATCAAACGCATTTTATTATAAGGACTTTTTAATTGCAGTCCAATATATAACTTATTGCTAGAAAAAGAAAAAAAAAATAACTATAAAAACTTCCAATTTTAATCAATCTTTTCCGTTTGTCCTCCATACAACGTAACATTGGCAAAGTGATTTGTGCTCAACTGGCACATTTAAAGCGCTATAATTAAAGAACTAAGCTTAACTGAAATTCCATAGGTACTTTAAAGAAAAACAATAAATAAGTACTTATTGAAACAAATACTGAAGTCATGATGCCGCCTTGATCGTACTATTGGATTACACGTAACATTACAGATGTTCTAATATCAGTTTTTTGAAAAAATAAAGTTTAAATTTTTATGCCACATATTAAAGGGGCTTTTGTTCACTTAAACTTTTAAATATTGTTATTGTTGGAATATCAATTGATTTTATAGTTGGTCAACTGACTTGTTAAATTGTCAAGTTGTTTTATAGATTGTCAATTGATTATTATACAAAAACTAATCTTTTATAATGAGTATGTCTTTTGACTTTTACTATAAAATGGTTGCCGCCACTCATACTGTTCTTTACGTGTTAGAACTTACGAGTCGAAAAGCAGTCTCTTCGAGTACTCTTTCTTTTCGGTGAAATATAATTAATTTATAAAACCGAATGACCGTTTTATTTACCCTAACCTCCTACAGTTATTATATTAACAAATGTGGTTAACATTATTTATTTTTTCGTATTTTATTACAAAAAAAATTAATTAGTTTTTTGTTATAAAGTACTAAAATTAAAATATTTTTGTTTCCAAACAAGGTATGAAAAAGCAGCGTTAAGTTTCGTTAAAATATCATTGGTACTCCATGCCTATACAATATGAAAAGACGCATTATTTCCACGACGCGCCTTACAGGCTGCCGCCGTCGAGGTAAATGGAAGATTGGGGTGTTCCCGTCGCCTCGGCTATTGGCGACGAGGAGGAGCACCGGGAGGTTTTAGTGGGTATACGGACGACGTCTGCCGTTCCGGAGTCCCACATAACCTATCCGAGTCCCCAATCGGGCGGGTATCCGTAACGGATTTCCTCACGATAAAAAAAAAAGACGCATTATTTATGCAGAAATAGTGGTCTCAAAATTTGTAAATTTATCAATTACCAATTTTTGGTTAAAACAACTATTTTATAATCATTATTGACGCACAATAACCACGTAATCGATCAAATTTTATCGATTTTCTTATAAAATAATCATATCATTTTTCAAGAGACAACCAAATCTGAGCAAGTGATTTAACAAATATATACGACGCTACAATATTTCTAACTAGCAGGTACTAAGTTAAAATCACAGTCTGCTTTTACTTAGGAAATATTTTTTTTCTTAACCTATTTATACTAATATAGTTCTCAAAAAAAAGTAAAATGATCAAGATTCTTTAAGCCAAATATGTAATCCAGCCAATATTTGTTTTTATGAAAAATAATATTCAAAATAAAGAATACAAGAAAAATATATCTGGATTTATTTATCAGAGATGCAAGTTATGATATTGATATGGAAAGGAGTATTGCTGCAGTAACAGTATTAACGGTGCTCTGTTTACCAGTGGCTAGGGGGTGAACATTTTAGTTAATTTTAGAGAATCCGGTATATATTTAGTGAAGCCGGTATAGGATGTTACGGTATTTAGTAGTCTACCTACCTACCTACCTAACTTCACGCTTTATCCCTAGAGGGGTAGTCAGAGAGAACGGAGCGCCAAACGCTACAGTCCCTGCATACTTATTTCGCCTCGTACACAGTCATTAACCTCTTCATGGATGCCCTCCGGAGAGTCCTCATGCTTTTTACGTGACCTTCCTCTAGTATAATTGATACTGTGTTCTCGAAGGTCAACCGAGGTCTACCCCTACCTCTCATGCCGCTCTCCTTTGCTTCATATATCTTTCTGACCATTCTTTCATCACTCATCCTCTAGACGTGCCCAAACCACCTGAGAATGTTCTTCTTCATTCTTACTATAACATCCTCGCTTTAGCCTCCTCGCATTTAGTAGTCACTATCTAATTTTGGTGATGACATATCTTTTTTAGGGAGTTTTAGATGTCAGAGCTTGTTTTTTTGCAATTTTACACCCAACGTTTTTCTGGCGACCGTTTTTTTCTTAGCTCTCCACTTTTCTTGACCTTATTTTTTTGCAAGCTCAATTACTGATAAACCCCACATTTTCCTGGCGACCTTTTTTATTAGATATTTATATATTTTGAAAATTAGCTAGGCTCAGCTGCTAAGTCAGTGGGAACCGTGATGTATGGACGTCTCGCCAACTGCTGTCTACATTAATGGGACGGCAGAACGAAGAGATACACAGAAAGACAGGCGTAAGGGAGAATATTCTAAAAGATAGAAGAACATGCTTAGGTGAGTTGGGCACGTTGAGAAGTCGAATGATGAAAGAATGGTAAAAAAGATATATGAAGCAAATATGAGTGGCAAGACAGGTAGGAGGAGACCTCGGTTGACCTTCGAGAATACAATATCAATGATACTGGAGGAAGGTCACGTAAGAAGCATGAGGTCTCCCCGAGGGCATGTATGAAGAGATTAGTGACTGTGGACGAGGCAAAAGAATTGTACAGGGACCGTAGCGTATTGCGCTCCGTTCTCTTTGACTAACCTTCTAGTGATAAAACGTAAAAAATTTGAGTAGTAAAAATACGTTTTTAAAAACAATTTTTATGATGTACTGTATTGGCATCAGAGCGTCACACCGTTTGCCATGACGGAAACCAACATTATCACAATAAAAATTCTAATAGTTGTAATGAAGAAAACACAAAACATAAATAAATGAAAACGGTGTCGCATTAACTATAACAATGTTATTAATAATGCGTTTTGTCTCTAAATTTGATATTATATAATAAGATAGATTGAAATGAAATATAGTGATGCCACTATATTTAAAATTTCAATATATTAAAATTTTGGATAAGTTTTAATAATGTAAGCGATTTCTCAACGATATATCAATAGCCAATTTTTATTTACTTTTTATTATAATGTAGTCACCAATCTAAGTTTTTAAATGAAACTATTTTAGCTACATTAATCCTGCGTATTATTTTTACCACCACATATAGCGAGGTAGGCAGAGGGAACCAGAGAACCTAGTGTTAAGACACTCCATTCTCTTTCACCAATTCCGTTCCCCACTTTCCGGCGAATTGAGGCATTGCGTGTTGAGTGGCGGAACTCAACACAGCGCTTTGCCTCGTTACCAGACCCAAGAAATGAAAATACTAAATTTTACATTACCTGGAGTGGGAATCGAACCCACAACCTGTCGCATTTACAGTCACACGCGCGCTCTCTGCGCCACGACAGGCGCATTTAACATAAAATAAATATATAAAGGTTTTTATATAATTAAACCTCACAAAAATTGAAACACCATAGTCTCGCTGTAAAAGCAATAATGCTTGCTTGTATAACAGTATTGCTATAAAAAATAGTTTCGCTTAACAAAAAAATATGGAAATTAAAGATATTGTCTTATACATTAATATTTGATCATATATGTTTGTCATTTTCACTTATTTAGTACATTTGATACTAATATTAATAAAATTATTACTATTTTAATATAATACTTAAATATGAGGTAAGTTTGGACTTCTTTTTCTAACTATATTATGTTGGCAGTTATTTTTACATGGCAACATATGTCATACTTTTGAGTCAGTTTAAAAATACGATTATATCTTACTAAAGTATTTTATTATTGCTTTAATTATTCTGAATATCTGTATTATTCTGAATAATTCAAATTTTAAACATAAACTAATACTTGAGCTTGAAGTGAGTATATAAACTAAAGTTTACACACTGAACTATATAAAGGGTGTCCCAAAATTAACGCAAGATTTGACTTTGCCGCCATTTGCTATTATATTCATTATTCATTCGCTATTAAAAGACTAAAATGGTATTTTCTATTTAATTCAAATCTTGCATTAATTTTGGGACACCCTATACATACATACATAGCTTCACGCTGTATCCCGCATATAGCAGGTTAGGCAGAGGGAAACGATGTGTTAAGACACTCCGTTCTCCATTTTCCGCCGAATTGAGGCATTGCGTCCTGAGTGGCGGAACTCAACGTCGCGCTTTGCCTTGTTATCAAATCCAGGAAATTAAAAATTCCATTTCCTGGAGTGGGAATCGAACCCACAACCTATCGCGTTTACAGTTGCACGCCTCTGCGTCACGACACACTGAACTAAAATATATAAAACATATGTAACTGCCTTTATATTTACAGCTAATAAAAAAAATTGCCAACAAATAACACACAACTGTTAATGTACATTCGGCCTAACAATATATACTAAATTATACACTTATACTTACTTATCACTCTTATAATAGACATGACTCACAATTTTTTTTTAATTTAGATTATTCTATAAAATGAAAATGAAAAGCCGATTTTTAAACTATTTTGATATTTTTTAACCAATTATATATTTTTTTAGGTTTTTCGTTACATTCCTTCTATCTACATATTATTTGTTCAATATGTATCACTATATATGTATGTACATTCTGTCCAATCTTATATACCAGTTAGTGGACATATAAAGAATAAAAGTAACCTAACAAAACTAAAAAAAAAAATATTTGAAAAACCTACATAGAATTTACTCAAGCCTATGCTTGAGTTAGTCAAATTAATCATAAAGGTACAATACATATCAGATGATTCATATAGAACCAAAACTGGCATGAACATTGCATGATTTATAGTATAGTCAGTATTTGATACCAGCCTAAAATCTTAAACTGTATTACAAACGTTACAATGCCTTTAACACAGAGAAAAAAACTGTAACAACTTATTTTATATTTACTATTTTTTAAAAACCTCATTTTAGATGAATTTGACTATTTGTCTGCCACCTTTGATACTATTGGACTCATATTTATATAACTGACAACAGATAATAAAGGACCATAGATAATAAAGGACCATAGATTATAAAAAGAACAACTTATCTGCCAACAAATCTGATGGACACTGGTGTACATTCTGGCCAATGAGATATGCCAGTTTGTGCGCGTACTGGCAGGGCGCTGGCACTCGCACCGTGCCAGGCCAGTTGTAGTACAAATGGCATAGTTTGTATGTCAGTCTCTGGCACTGGTCTGGCGTCATGCTATTGCTGTCGTGGGCTACTATATAGTGGGTCGGTGTTACTGTTCCTTGGTTGACTTTTTGTGATACTATTAAGAAGTCGTACCTGAAATGCAATTTATTATTGAATTTTATTTATTTATTAAATTATTTAAATATCTAGGTCCCTATTTACTTGTGTAATGAGTATCCGTTCACCGCATTCCACATGAATTCGAAACATTGCGTGTTAAGTGACGGAACTCAACGCCGTGCTTTGATATGTTTATTGTGATAGATATTGATTGTTATTTTTTGAAACACAAATTGGGTTCAAATAGACACTATCATTCATTCTATAGTTTTTTTTTTAAGTAGCCTTATGTATTCAGTTAAAAAATCTATTCATTTGTACAAAAAAATCTAAAATTAAAAAAAAAACGAACAAATAATAATAAATAATCAGAATTAACATACATAATAATTTTTAACTTCACGCTGTATCCCGCATATAGCAGGGTAGACAGAGAGAACCTGAAAACCTAGTGTTACACTATTCTCTTACAACAATTCCGTTCTCCACTTTCCACCGAATTGAGGCATTGCGTGTTGAGTGGCGGAACTCAACGCCGCGCTTTTCCTTGTTACCAAACCCAATAATTAATAAATTTTAAAAATAAAATTATGAACATAAATAAAAAATCTTACCAATCTCGCATAGTTATATCGTGATCAACAATAGTACCAGGGCTAGGGTTACTGAACTCGGGACCATCTTTTAAGAATATTCTAGTATTTATCCTCTTTTGTACAACTATATATGTTAATTTAGGTTTATACCGCTCGCCGAATAACGAAAAACTGATTTGCATTTGAGGTATTTCAAAGTCTTGGACTAATTTTAATTGACCTTCGCCTACTCCGTCTCTGTAAGGAAAATAAAATAACACATACATACATAGCTTCACGCTGTATCCCGCATATAGCAGGGTAGGCTGAGGAAACCTAGTGTTAAGACACTCCGTTCCCCACTTTTCGCCGAATTGAGGTATTGCGTGCTGAGTGGCAAACCCAGGAAATGAAAATACAAAACTTACAATTTCTGGAGTGGGAATCAAACCCACAACTTGTCGAGTTTACAGTCGCATGCTTGCCTGCGTCACGACAAATTTCCTTAATACCTTTATATTCTTTAAACAAAATATTGTACAAAAATCTATAAATATTATTTATTGATATTGAAATAAGATGTAAACACAATATACTAGCGTCACCAGGTGACAAAGTCAGGAACCCAGGTGTCGTTAATAATTTAATACTATAGCATGTAATAGTCTATGATCACAATTCTATATTGACTCTCTGGTTTTTCAACTGTCAAATAAAGCCAACGTGTTCATTACAAAACTACTCGTTTTATTAGTAATTATAATAAATGAAAAAAAATAAAAACATACCTATATATAATAATTCTCTCAGGTAAACTGCCATTAACCCTTAAATAATGTTTAAGTGAGTCCACGAGACACGACTTTAAAATGTCTGGGGTCTCCTGCCCTTGCTCTTGGAACACTGCTTTGGAATACCAATGTGTCATACTTTGATTGTATGAGGCAACGAATGCTGGAATTTAAAAAACCTCATATAAATATAATTATTAGAGACGCCTGTCGTGGCGCAGAGGCACAAGCGTGCGGCTGTAAACGCGACAGGTTGTGGGTTCGATTCCCACTCCAGGAAATGTAAAATTTAGTATTTTCATTTCTTGGGTTTGGTAACAAGGCAAAGCGCGGCCTTGAATTCCGCCACTCATCACACAATGCCTTAATTTGGCGGAAAGTGGGGAACGGAAATGTTGAAAGAGAATGGAGTGTCGTAACACTAGGTTCTCTGGTACCCTCTGCCTACCCCGCTATATGCGGGATACAGCGTGAAGTTAAAAAAAAATAACTTTGCTAATGCAACGCGTTGTTAACGCGTCGCCGGGACCATTCTATATATTTTCTTACCACAAACACTTCGTTTCTTTCTACTACCATCGTGATAGGAGTCAATGCCTACCACCATGGCCGTCTTCAAAGGCATACTGATACTCCATAAAGTACCGCCCAGTTTACAATTTATTTGTAGTAATATCTTTTGTGTTATTGATCTTATCTTCTTATCGTTCATTAGTGTCCGTGCGTTGATTACCTGAAATTTGTTTTTATTGTTAATCAACTAATTTAAAACAAATATGCAATTAATATTCTTAAGAAAAGCAGTCTCAAAATTTAAAATAATTATTAATTTCTGAACCCTTTAAGGGAAAACATATCAATAAATAAACAAATTACTTCTTGACGGTCTATCTCTTTCTAACCTATATATTAGGGATGAGACCGATATATCAAAACGTAACTAAAAACGGTTTTCAGTCTTATATCATATCATATCTAAATGATCATATCCGATATCAAATATCTACATACAAAACGTAACAACTACTCGACTATGAGATATGAAAACTAAATCGTAACGAAAACTAAATCATAACGAAAATCTATCGAAATGCAAACTCGATATCTGAAATTGGATTTGATATCGGATATGAAAACTTCATATCGGATATGTAACTGTTAGAGCTAAAAAACGTCCATGTCTACTATATATAAATAGTGAGAAAACAACATGAACACTACACCTAGACAGGTCATAAGGATATCAGCACAGAATATTTTATTGAACGCCTGTCATGGCGCAGAGGCACAAGCGTGCGACTGTTAACGCGACAGGTTGTGGGTTCGATTCCCATTCCAGGAAATGTAAAATTTAGTATTTTCATTTCTTGGGTTTGGTAACAAGGCAAAGCGCGGCGTTGAGTTCCGCCACTCAACACGCAATGCCTGAATTCGGCGAAAAGTTGGGCACGGATTTGTTGAAAGGGAATGAAGTGTCTTAACACTAGGTTCTCAGGTTCCCTCTGCCTACCCTGCTATATGCGGGATACAGCGTGAAGTTAAAAAAAAAAATATTGATAGCCGTCTATGTCATCTAAGAGAATATACTTATTGTTATCATACGTCGTCACGTATGATGTGTCTCTTTCTAACCAATACAAAAAGAGTGAGATAAAAACCATAAACACACCTGAGAAGGCACAGGGTTATCAGCACAGCATATCCTCTTAATGGCAGCGTATCTATCATCTCGCATGGTCGGTGCTATTACCACAACGAGTTGCAATTGTGAAGAGATGCACTTTCTCAACGCAATAACGTATGAATCTGTGCGGTCGTTGGGGAGACACACCATATCCGGTCTCAATACGTTCACGCCCATTGGACCAGAGCAACGCTGTACTGTGTCTACGAAAGCCTAAAAATAAATAGAAAATAAGTTATTACTCAAAAAATATAATATAGAAGAAAATTCTGGATATATTTTACATTTAAAAGTGCAATAGCCAAAAACTGCGTGTAAGTAAAAGAAATAAACAGTTATTAGGTAACAATATTATCTTTGCCTACTGCACTTTGTTACTTTTATTAATTTTGTCGTGAAACAAGTCTTACTGTTCATATGTAAGAATAAATTAAAGAACAAATATTACGTGTATGAAAAATTGGGCTACAAAACATTGATTAGTCTTAGCTATTTCTATTTTTACGCGAATTTAAAAGAAAATTCCATTATTATTCTTTAAATGCACATTGGTTATGTAATATTTTAATACAAATAGTATTTATAATACTTTTTTTTTTAACTTCACGCTGTATCCCGCATATAGCAGGGTAGGCAGAGGGAACCCGAGAACCTAGTGTTAAGACACTCCGTTCTCTTACAACAATTCCGTTCCTCATTTTCAGCCAAATTGAAGCATTGCGTGTTGAGTGGCGGAACTCAACGCCGCGCTTTGCCTTGTTACCAAACCCAGAAAATGAACATACTAACATTTCCTGATGTGGGAATCGAACCCACGACCTGTCGCGTTTACAGTTGCACGCTTGTGCCTCTACGCCACGACAAGCGTTTTAGGCTTATTTTAGAAATGAATAGAGAATCAGTTAAATTTCTTAACTCAATGAGAATCGGGTTTAAAGATACTTCGTGACTGCAGACTAATCAAATAAAAATTGTTGAACTTACCAAAAACATACCTTATTTTGAGAAGACCTACTTAACTTTACAATTTTGTTTGGTGGTAGGAGGTTCGTCCTCCGTCTGGCTCGCGACCACTATCATGTCAAAGACGAACCGCCAAATATCTTATGATGTGTTCCGGTTCGATGGCATGTAAGCCAGGTTTTCCCCTTTCCCACCCATCCTTTCCCCAAAATGTGGTGGTTCCGATAGCGGACTACTACATTATCCTCCCTTTCCATCTGTATCCTCTAGGTTGGCAACGCATCTAGTACATCTCTTGTGTTGTAGATGTTCATGGGCGAAGGTAACCACTTACCATCAGGCGGTCCTTCTACCGGATGGCAAACGAGCTTTGCCATCCGGTATCCATAAAAAATAAAAAAAAAAACAATAAAAATGATAATTTCAATAATAACTCACCGTAGCAACCTGTTTATTCCTATCAGTAAATAAAACGGCCCATCTCATTATGTCGACAGCTTCTAAAACCGAGTTTCTACCGACTTCCCCATTCCAGTCCGCGTTGGGTTTCCCCGGTATTTTTATATTATTGCCAAAGTATAAGGCTTCTGGAGGTAACGTTCTTGCTGTTATATTTATTGTTTCTGGAGCTATGGTTAAACCCCAACCTTTGAGACGACTTTTTGCTTTTTCATTGGATAACACGTTCTGAATGTACTGGAATTGAAAATATATGTATATATATATGGCAATTATACGGTCTTTATAGATCAGGCAAAGACGGAAAGAGTATAGAATTTGTGATACATAATATATTTTATTGCGATTTTATTAATTTGGAACATTTTTTTCAATTGTACGTAAATGCTGACATGAACCAATATAACTACAACAAAAAAAGATATTTAATAATAACCCCAGTCGTGGCGCAGAGGCACAAGCGTGCGACTGTAAACGCGACAGGTTGTGGGTTCGATTCCCACTCCAGGTAATGTAAAATTTAGTATTTTCATTTGTTTGGGTTGGGTAGCAATGCAAAGCGCGGCGTTGAGTTCCGCCACTCAACACGCAATGCCTCAATTTGGCGGAAAGTGGGGAACGGAAATGTTGAAAGAGAACGGAGTGTCTTAACACTAGGTTCTCTGGGTCCCTCTGCCTACCCTGCTATATGAGGGATACAGCGTGAAGTTAAAAAAAAAGAAAAAAAAAACAAATACTTATTTACGCCTTGTCTGTCAATAAAAAAATAAACTAAATGGAACACGCTTTAATTTTTCGGTATCCTTATGAAGGACATAGGATTAATGCTATGTAAATATTGTCTTCAGACAAATATTCAAATTTACAAATAGAAAGTGTATCAAAATAGCATTGTACGAATTTCTTTCATTTCCTAGCCAAGTTCATAAAATTGTGATCAAAATAAAAAACCAATAAACATTATTAATAAAAAGATCTGATATTATTTAAATTAGATAGATAGATAAACTCTTTACTGCATCCATTAAAGAAATTTAAATTTTACATAGATATAAACAACAGAAAAAAAACCAAAAGCAATAAAAAATAACATGTCAAAGTCAAAGTCAAATAATTTTATACAAAATAAGAAGTTACATGCTTCATTTCTTGAACGTCAAATAATGTACCACCGGTTCACTAAATTTAATGCCTCAGACTTGAGAAGAACCGGCGCAAGAAACTCAGCGGGACTTTTCTTTTTTTTTTTCTATATTCGACAATTGTTTACAATTCTTTATTAAAGACAATGATACCTTTGAAACAGACTGGAGCGAGCACTTCATTTCCAAGGTGTGTTATCATTTATAAAATCACTAATTAGGTACGAAAAGACT
>JAKGSA010000462.1:92075-108087 GCA_033558755.1 Philaethria dido
TTGAGGTGTATGAAGTTAGATGTGACATTACACGGTGTTCCCGTTTCCCCTTTCATTATAACGGGCGGAGTTTCTTTTACTTCCCTCTACAAAAATGATAATGAAATACATTTTTAGAATATTTGTTTAATATTATGAAACGGGTAGAAAAATCTAACATTAACTTTACAAGATATCTTTTTTTAGATTCATGCTTTGTCCCGCATAGGGTAGTCGGATGAAACTTATTGCCAAGGCCAGTAGGGCAAGCACGAAAATTTGCGACAAAGTATTCGAAACGCCTGTCATGGCGCAGAGGCACAAGCGTGCGACTGAAAACGCGACAGGTTGTGGGTTCGATTCCCACTCCAGGAAATGTAAAATTTAGTATTTTCATTTCTTAGGTTTGGTATCAAGGCAAAGTGCGGCGTTGAGTTCCACCACTCAACACGCAATGCCTCAATTTGGCGGAAAGTGGGGAACGGAATTGTTGAAAGAGAATGGTCTGTGTGTCTTAACACTAGGTTCTCTGGTTCCCTCAACCTACCCTGCTATATGCGGGTTACAGCGTGAAGTTAAAAAAAAAAAAAGCATTTATCTGTTTGGTTTCGAACTCAAGTGAAGAGCAGTGAATAGACTGTTTTGTATTGAATCTTGACACTTGGTTATATCTGACTACATTGCTATTTGATATAAAGCATAAAGTAAGAAATATATTTACTTACAAAATATTTATTCTTTCCAGCTGTACTCCCAACTGTAGAGGCGATAGTACTAGCTTCCATTTTTCTAGTAACATTGTCCAAGTCACTAGAACTGACTTGGCTAGAAGTAGTTATGTTTTGAGTGGCTTTCCTGTAACAAAACAACATTTTAAATCATTGCAGTGTTAATAAAAAATAAAAATAAATGGCAGGGAAAAGGGGCATTGTCTTTGGCTCGGCAGTAGTAAAAGGTGAGGAAAAGGAATTGTAGAATTTGTAATGAGGATTGATATTAAGTCATTGGAATATATTTGAATGTTAAAGGAATAAAACAATTGTAAAACCTGAGTCTGTCTATGTTATTGTAACTCCAAAGTACTCCAACAGTAATGAAAGGCCTGTCACTACAAAAAGCACACATTTTAACAAATTTTAGATATTTATCTTTTTATCATTCAACAACAAATAAATTATATTTTCTACCATTTGTTATAGTAGAAAAGCATTAGTCTCTTGATGGTTTGTGTTAGTCACACGTCTAGGAAAGGAACACATTTTAAAATTATGAATGCAATGGGATTTGATCCTGTGCCTTCACCGAAACAATTGTTCTTAGAAATAGTCTTTGAGAAGCCATCACCACTACCAGAAATCTCTCTAGTTTTTGCTAGATTTATGGTTAAAATAATGTAATTTTTGTTTTGTAAAACAATTACAAAATATAAACAAAATAACATATTCTTTATAAAACTATTAACAATACAATTATATGTTTTTTGTATTAGCTTCACACTATATCCTGCATATAGCAGGATAGGCAGAGACAACCTGAGAACCTAGTGTTAAGACACTCCGTTCCTCACTTAAATAATAATAAAAATGAAAACAATTATCCACTTACAAGTGTTGCAATATCTGTAAGCCCCTACCTCTGCCTAAAGGCAGACTTGGACTCACATCTGATGCAGGACAAAACTTTGTTGTTAAACCTTTAAGAAAACAATATTCGTATCATAAACATTAATATCAAAATTCTCACATATAAGTTTTAATTAAAAAATTGAATGTTATAAAAATCTTTGTAATGTAACAGGGGGAGACCTCGGTTGACCTTCGAGAATACAGTATCAACTTTTAACAAAAAGTAACCAGTAGGAGGAAGGTCACGTAAAAAGCATGAGGACTCCCCGGAGGACATGCACGAAGAGGTTAATGACAGTGGACGAGGTGTAAGAGGTATGGTAGCATTTGCAGTCCATTCTCTCTGACTACCCCGCTAGGGATAAGCGTGAAGTTAAGTATAAAAATGTTAACAATGTCTCTGGTTATGTCAAAGGGACTCTGCATTATAATAAAAAAAAAAAAAATACATTAATATCATCAATAAAATTTCCTATAGATATAAACAATTTAGTTTAAGTATGTATTGCTTGATATAAGTATAATGTATAACAACATACAATATGGTAATAAAAGTGTAGCATTGTGTTCTGCCACTCAACATGCAAAATATCTAATTCAAGCAGAACATAGAGAATAGTGACCTGACAAATGGAAAAACATGAAGTTTATAACACATTGCCAAAACATCAAACAAAAGCTCATGAAACTGTTTGTTGTCTACATAAATTGTATCTTTAGAATTATAGTGACCTATTTTTAAAAATCATGTTTTAGAAAATGCCAAATAATAATTTGTACATTTAACTTTTTTGAAAAGAAATGATTTTTTTTTTATTTATATTCTTGTTTTAATCAAAGCCGATATAGATTGTTGTCTTTAAGCTGTATCGTGGCAAAGCTTAAAATGATTTTTTGATTAGGTAGGTATAATTCTAAAGGATATCAATGCATATTCTTTTTTACATTAATGTTCAAATAAAGTGTCAGAAATCCATATGCAAATTGGACAACCATTATAAAGATTCCAATACTAGAATATTCAAATGAGTTTTGTCCCAAAAAAACAAATAAAATACCTCCTGGTTTGTCTATTTCTTGTATTTTTGCAAACAATAAAGCTGCCCTGCCTCTTCCTCCCAAAGCAGTAGTTGATGCCTGGAAGTTATTGCATATATTTATTAATTCCCATAGCTATCACTTTATTTAATACAAAAAATTATTAATGAAAACATTTATTATGATTGTACTAACAAATTTATTGAAATTCATATTACTATACATTGCAAATATAATTTCTATAGCAGCATTATTGAAAAAAAATGATAAATTACTGTTTTTAAGTAAAAACTCACCACACTAGGAGCCACATTGTGGTGTAATGATGAGCCAGGCTCTGAGTTATCAGATTTGGATGAAGATGATGACGACTCTGTTTGGGCTTTTAAGGCTTTAAGCAAATTCAAGCCTCGACCACGACCTTTCCCTGAGTCTGTCATTATTTTCTGTAATAATAAATAATAGAAGAATAAAAAACATTAACAACATTAAGCAATGCTAACTTTAAGTGTTTCCCACACTTTAGTTTAACTATAACAATAATTTTAATGTTGATAATTTATTTTATACGTACGAATAACTAAAGTTACAAAATATTTTTGTAGGTAGGTACATTTTGAAATATGTTTACTACAGAAACTTAAAAATTGTTGGGAGAGCATATTTTAAAAATTATTTATAGCTGGATGTATATAGTTTTGTAATATAACAAAGTAAATAAATTTATTTTTATTCATATTTATTAAACATGTTAACTTACGGTTTTATATCTAAAAAATAACACAAAATAATGTAATTTTTAAACCCGCGACAATCTGTCTGTGTACTATATGTCATAGATAAATAAAATTAAAAACCACAGACAATGTTGTTATTTTTAGGAATACAGAAAATATAGTAGGTTGCATATTAATTTAGTATGTTTATATTCGATTATGTCCAAAGAAATTGATTAAATATTTTTTATTAATTGTATTATAACATTTAACAATACAATGTAGTTTGTAGGTATAATTAGTACAAATTTAGATTTAAAAGAGTACCCAAGTTATATATAATCGGCAAATAATCAATTTAGAATTTATATAAAAAACATTATTATGGAAGATTAATTTTTCATGTATAAAAAATATATCTATAGATTGCTATTCGATTTAAAGCTCTGAGTTTTTTTACGAACTTTCCCGCATAACGTTAACAGAGTAGTCCGAGAGAATCGCATGTCAAGAAACGCCACTCATCACTTTCCAGTTTTTACCCGAAATCAGGACATTGGGTTTTGAGTGGCGGAAGTCAACGTCACGCTTAATTTTTCCAGAGCGGGAAAATCTAAATATTTTAAATATATCCATTCCCCGGAGTGGGGATCGAACTCACAACCAGTCACGTTTATAGTAATCACAGTTCCTCTGGGCCAGGATGCGGTGGCCTTAATCAATATTTAATTATTGCATAATAAAATTTGTTTGATCATTCGTTGTATCTTAATAATTTGTGATGGAGGTGTCGAGTATAAATAAATATATTAGAAAGTGAATTTCGAGACTCATTATAAAATTTATTTACATGAACGGGTATTTACGAATACGCTAGATAACATTACATATAAAGTGACTGAACTACAACCTCACTTTTTGATTTTACACTTTAAATATTTAATAGTAAAAAGTTAATGAAACAAAAAAAATCTTGGAGACTGAATGTAATCTTGGTAGGGTGTTTTGAAAATAATTATAATAAATTAATAGTTAACTAAAACAAGGTTTGCCATCTCTATCTTGTATGATAACCACTATTAACTATTTTATATATTCTAGTTCACCACTCATTGACCCCCCAGAAAGGCTTAGAAAGTCAGTCATTTTAAAAAGTAGTTAGTAAAAATAGGGTCTTTATAATATTTTTTTCACAACACATGACATAAATAAAAAATAACAAATTTTGCACCTAATTAAATAATAATTTTATTTAACAATAAAAATATATAACATAATTAAACATCTCTTTGCTTAATTTAATTAATTACAATTCATTCCTTCTTTTCTTTTGTTTTTAGTTGTTCAAATTCCTTAAATACTTTTTCACTCAATTTATCGCCTTCATCATCAATTTGCTCAACTGCCACTACTTCTGGAATATAGAACTGCATCATATTTTGCACCTGTAAAGGATTTTAATAAGAAATTAAAAAATTCCAAATTATTAATATATTTTCATTTTGTTTCATCTTAGTAGATAAAGTATGGTTTCTCCACATAACACATAATACATTTAAAACAAGTAGTATGTGGAGAGTATCTTAACACTAGGATCTTTGTGTCTATATGCTAAATATGAGATATGCATAACAATAACAAACAAAAATCTATATATTGATATACTTGTACAAGTGTAAAACCACAACTTTACAGTAGACTGATTTAAAAGTACCTAAGGCTGCAATTTTGTGATTTACCAATAGAAATGAATCCTTTGAATAATAAGAGAGTAAGAAGATTGAAATTGAAACCTCAGGATATTTAAAATAGTTCTGTTGTAAATATGTTATTGCACTTGTACCAATGTATCTACGGCCCAGTGATATGTCAGTTACAACACCTGTAATATAAGCTTATTATTACTTACACCATTCTTTAAGGTCACTATAGAACTAGGACATGATGAACAAGACCCTTGCATCTTGAGTCTAAGGATACCATCTTTAAAGTCTACAAAGAGAACATCCCCACCATCTTCTTGTACTGTTGGCCTTATACGAGTGTCTAGTAATTCCTTAATCATTTGTACTATTTCATCATCGTCTTCATTTATTTCTAAAGAATAACTTATTTGTTAATTAATTTTATATTTTAATAACAAAAAATTACATGTGGGTTTTAAAAATAAGTTTATCAATTTTATATTTTTATCATGTGCATTAAATATTGGAATATATATGAATGTATTATTTTGCAATACACAGTATTTGTTCCTGTAATCAGGTACTTACGGGTGTCTCCAGATGGTTTGGCATCAGTTACAATCGGAAGGCCACTAGCAAAGAAATCCATAATAGTAGCAAATATTTCTGGCTTCAAGATCTTCCAGTCAACATCATCATCTTGTTTTGTAACTGTCACAAAGTCAGAACCAAAGAAAACTGCCTTTACTCCTTCAATGCGAAATATCATCTTTGCTAAAAATTAAGGTTATCATTAAATAATGATATATTTTCGTTTACTCATTAATTGTTTATTTGTTATTAGTTTTCATAATTACCTAAAGGACTGCAGTGGGCAGCTCCAATATTGGGAAAGTCTAATGTCTGTCCAGGTTCCAAAACCTTACTTCCTGGTAAAAACTTTAAGCTATTAGGATTTGGTGTCTCTTGTGTTTGTATGAACATAGTCCGACAGTTGCAGTTGTTGACTAGAGCCTTTATACATGGTTTTGTTAGTATGTTAGAACCTTGTGATAGTCCAGTGAAAAATTTCATATCAGTGTATCTGAAGAAACGAAGAAGTATACCTACATTGAATATTGTATAACAAAACAATATTACTCCATATTTATATGTATAATAATACTCACAAATACGTTGCACTGCATAAACGTTTGCATTGTTTTCCTGTTCGTAGTATTCTTAATGAATTTCGCAGCATTTTAGAATTTCTTGTTCTATACGACGTATAAAATTTTCACTTGCGGCAAATTTTACAAAAATATTTCATTCAAATGACGTTTGACATTTGTTTTTTTAAGAATATTTTCTGGTCTGGCTTCTAGTGTTTTTGTTTTAAATTATGGTGTGTGTGTGGTAAAGTTTTTATCGAATATGTGCTTCAAAAATGACGGCTTTCGTTGGTTTATTAATAATAGTATTAACTATTGAAATAAATTCTAATTTCTTTACATATTTTCGAAAAAGATTAAAATTCGAATTTACATTAAGTTTATGAGTAAATTTAAATTTAGAAGAATATATAATAATATCATGGATTAGAATAAGGTTGTTAAGTCTAAATAACGTGCACTCTGCAGGTCGCATTATGCGTTAATTGGAATACATAGTAGATAATTTAAAATGATAGTCTTATTTTCCCTTTCATATAAAAAAGACATTTCTAAGTTAGACTTCACTTTCTTGAACGTATATTAAAATTTAGGTAATTTGTGCTAGCAATGACAGCACATTTCATTTCTTTTTTAATGATGATAGGCGATGGCTAATGAACATCCACACTATAACGGCTTCTATAATTAAACTATCTTAGGCCTCCATTTATTTCTACTCTATTTGCGCCACAATATATATAGTGATGAATGAAAAAAACTACAAATAAAGATACAACTTAACTGAATGACATCTCTGTAATAGTCAGAAAATTGTCATTTTTTGTTTCTAATTTAGTTAGTAAACTAATAAAAAAATAGTAAGTATACTATTTTAATAAAATGCTCTTATTTAAAAATACATTATTTATTGACCTGCGTACGACGATTATTACGCTTATTATGGGGCATGTGGTGTAAAAAATAAAAAATATAGATATAGACAGTAAAAATATATAATTAATTCATTTTTTATAATTACAAAAGGAGATTACAGTAAATACTTAAACATCTTAAGCAAGGAGAGGTACTCATATACAAAATCAGAGTTGTGTCAGAAACACTTATCTAATAATTTTATTGTACCTAAGCTATAATAACTGTGCAATTAATACTATTTGTTATAATTCCTTAAAAATAATGTATTCTAAAATTTCTTAAAACAATAGCTTCTCACCTTACATCACTGTTTTCTAAACAGATTTTTTTTTATTATAAAAATTATATTACAAATGAATTCGATGTGTTTTTGAATACAATTAAATAATTTACAAACACAAGATGGCAGTGTTACTATCGTTAACATTTAGCAACTTAAAATAAAAAATTACATATTTATATAGATAAGTATACAATTAGCAATTTCACGCTTTATCCAGTATAGCAGAGTGTTAAGACACTGTTGTGTATTTCATGGCGGAACTCAACTCCGCACTTTGTTTTACAAGAGAAGAGAAATAAAAATAATTAAATTATCATTCCCCGAATGGGAATCGAACCCACTACCACGCCACGCCACGATTACATGTAGTGATGTTCGTATATATCGACTTATTTGAATATAAAAGTTTAATAGTGATGTCGAGATCTTGTCAATATATAAAGTATGTCATACATTTAAATCAGGTTCCAAGTAACCATGGAAATTAATTATAATTATCATTATATTAATAATCTATAAAAGGTAATAGGTATACTTGAAGTTCATTACCAACTAAGACTTAATATAAATATTTATTTAATAGCTCTCAATTAACTAACACTAGGTATATGAAAGGTCATGACAATGTAGTGTACGAGAAACTTCTAAAATTTTATTTTATATATATGTTATATGTACTTACTTAAATATTAAGAGTCAATACTTTGCAATAATAATAAAATGGTAAACTGAAATCAAGTAATTTAATATTTACTTCACGCTGTATTTTTAACTTCACGCTGTATCCCGCATATAGCGGGGTAGGCAGAGGGAACCTGAGAACCTAGTGTTAAGACACTCCATTCCCTTTCAACATTTCCGTTCCCCACTTTCCGCCAAATTGAGGCAATGCGTGTTGAGTGGCGGAACTCAACGCCGCGCTTTGCCTTGTTACCAAACGCAAGAATTGAAAATACTATATTTTACATTTCCTGGAGTGGGAATCGAACCCACAACCTGTCGCGTTTACAGTCGCACGCTTGTGCCTCTGCGCCACGACAGGCGTATAATTTAATATTTAAAGTACTGATTTTAATTTTATTTTGTTCATGGTTTTACTAATACTCCGATTCATATCAACACTAAGATGGAGTACTATTTTTGTAATTTATGTAGGATATAATAATGTACATATAATTTACGTTAATAGAGTTTTTTAGGCATTTTAAAAATCGCCATAGTTTTTTTGTAATTTGTACAAATTACAAAAAAATTTCTATTTATAAAAAAAAAATCATTTTCGATTTTGGTTTCTATGTAATTAATAATATATGAATTATATTCCTGCATTTAAAGTAATGTATACCCCAATAAAATAGTATGACAATGTCATTTATTATGTTATAATTATTTTTTTATAATTGTTCATATCTACATTGTCAAACATTGTCATATGAGACGGAGCGTATAAATCGTTTTAATAGAAAGAGATAACTGACTCCACGCTGCTTTCTTTAATTTTTTGAAACTATAAAGGCAGCATATTTTACGTATCTATATAAAAATATTAAATACTAAATTATGACTACGGTTTACATCGGCACACGCAGCATGAAGGAAATAAGAACCAGTCCATAAATATACCAGCACAGTCGTCGTTAGGATCGTATGCCAGGAGACGATGCCACTTGTACTTCTGTTCACACCCGCAATCCCCTGAACATCTTGATGTCGATTGTTTGCTGGAATCATATGTAGTTTATTATTTATTTTTAAGTTTTTACAATAAAATATTAGTATTACAAATATTTATCACCAAGTGGTAACATAAATATAGGTACTTTAATTTCAAAATCTTAGAGAAAGAAGCAATACATTTTATATAGATATCGGATGATAAACTTGTTATATGATAAATTTTATTCACCTCCAAACGATAGAGGCGCAGATATTCAAGAAAGACAGACTTTCGTGACCTTTGACATTGTTTATTTTTTAACCAGCACGATATCTGTATCGATTTTTGATATAATTATTAAAACACCATAATAAAAGTGTAATTTATAAGAATTTTATTTAAAAAGAACCTTGAATAACTATCAATACAAATTGCTAGTGTCAATTTATGCGATTTTCTATATTCATTATTCTATAATTTCATTATTTGACATGCAATATGTTAAAAATATTGAAAAAAAATTCTAGCGAAGTTGACTGTTGAGAAATAATGCAGACGTAACATTTCAGTCATATATTCGTAATTTAATTTTGAGCCGGTTTCTTCGAGAGAAAGTAAAAGACCAACGTGCATGTGTAAGGACGTACCTACTTATGAGGAAGTTAAAAAAATAATTTTCTATAGTTCAAGGTCGAGTGTTGTGTAATTTGTTAAATTAGTTGTCGTATATCTTTATTTTATGTGTCAGTAGAGTAGGTACATTATACATATATGTTCTTTTTTGTTTAATGAATTTGCGATGACAGATAACAAAATAATCTGTCAGTGTCAAGTATAGATAAAACACGAATGAGCTAGGCCAGGGCATCTTAAACTATGGGTCGCGACCCCAAACGGGGTCGCGTAGCAAAATTCTGGGGTCGAGAGATTTTAATGTCATATATTTATAAAGGATGTCCCAAAATTAACGCAAGATTTGACTTTGCCGCCATTTGCTATTATATTCATTATTCATTCGCTATTAAAAGACTAAAATGGCATTTTCTATTTAATTCAAATCTTGCGTTAATTTTGGGACATCCTATATATACCATTTTGGCCAATTACCAATTTGTATGGGGTCGTCAAGAAACTCGCAATCATAAATGGGGTCGTGAATGACAAAAGTTTAAGTAGCCCTGAGCTAGGCCAATAAATTTTGTAGAATATTATGAGATACATGTTATTTGTAGGTGTTGAATTTTACATTCATTCATTTACTCATTAAATTCATCTTAAGTTTCAAAATCGTTTTTTTATCTTCCAATATTTTTTTTTCATTTTATTAAATACTTATATTTAATTCTTTCTAAGCGAATGAAAAGAATCCTTATCACGTGAGAACAAAATACTTTAACTGATCTTTTAACCAAAGTTCTTACTCAATTACAAACAATAGGTGCTGACTTTATCGTGGTAAAATATAAAAAAAATATTGCAATTTTTGTATAATTTCCAATTGTTATTTACACGTTTATGATTATTCCGAATTCCATATATTTTAACTGATCTTTAAAAAATCAAATAAAATCATCAATATATTAGATCATTATATTAATAGCTTTTGTTTAATATTTAAAACTGCAGATAATAAATATTGATATATTAAAACATACTTAATGATTCCTCGCCAATAAAGTTTGCCTTATTTGGTACTGAAACGTTTCAAAGCGATAATGACCATAGGTTTATAAAATATTACGTTTAATTTATGTATATTCTATTTATGATTATTTGATGGAAATCTGTGTGGATTATAAGAATTTTTAACTGTCATATATAAATAAATATCTAAAATTTAAAATTGGTATTTTGAAAGCTTGCCAAAATATTGTAAAAAAAATCTTACATTTGTAATAAAAATTAAGTTGTTATAAAATATTATCACTTAATATTTTTTTTATATTTATTTACTTTAAAGCATTATTTACTAATTCAGGATTACATATTAAAAATATATATAATTTCATTAGCAACAAAAGTGAACAAAAATTGTAACAGTCTCATAAAAATCTCGCTGTGGCAGAATACAAAAAAAAATATTAAGCGAGTTCACTTACTGATTCAAAATTTAAAAATATAATAGTAGTCATATGTAATATAATAATCTCGCCTAAGATCTAGATCGGAAATTATTGTCGTTAATTAATAAATAATAATTTAATTTTTTTCACCCGTCGTGGCGCAGAGGCACAAGCGTGCGACTGTAAACGCGGCAGGTTGTGGGTTCGATTCCCACTCCAGGAAATTTAAAATATTTAGTATTTTCATTTCTTGGGTTTGGTAACAATGCAAAGAGCGGCGTTGAATTCCGCCACTCAACACGCAATGCCTCAATTCGGCGGAAAGTGGGGAACGGAATTGTTGAAAGAGAATGGAGTGTCTTAACACTAGGTTCTCTGGTTCCCTCTGCCTACCCCGCTATATGCGGGATACAGCGTGAAGTTAAAAAAAAGAAAAAAAAAACTTTTTGTAACGAATACGAGGAAAATTAACATTCATAATGTAGAGCAAAATGTGACAATAGATATATATGAAATGTCACCTGCACACTTCTTGATGTATAGCCTGTTCGAAGTGCATAGTATTGACGATGGCACGCAGTTTTCTTGCCGAGTTCAACGCCCAGTATGGCGTCATAATCTCTGTTTTACTCTCACATGCGTCTATCCTGAAATATTTTGAATATTTTTTAAAGTCATGTACTAATAATAAATGATTGAAATATTAGATAGGTAGATAATAATATTAATAAGTAATTTCTTTTTTTTTTGCTCTTCATGGGGTACAACAAAAGGCATCCATCACAGGCTGAGTGATGGTATTTTCTTTGGTCAGAAAAAAATATTTAAAAACTCTATGTGTTATTTAATTATATATACTATCATGATAATGAGGCTATCGTGGTACAGTGGTATGGCATGATTGTAAAATTATGGTTATGGGTTCAATTCCCACTCGGGGGAACGATTAAAATGGGTAAGACTCAACAGACAATGTACAATGTATGTGTAGGAAATTGGAGAATGGAGTGTACTGACTCTAGGTTCTCCCTGTCTATCCTGCAGGCAAAATCGTAAAAGATTATGTGATCTCTTTCTACCATATATAGAAACTTCAACTTCGAAATTGACGAAGAGTAGAGACTGAAATGAAATATTAAATTTTCGTATAATTTATAACTTACCTTCCAGTATTGTTAACAGACTGAGCATCAGGCAAAGGAGGTTTCGCCTGACGTACATGCCTGAAGTATGAATCTCCAGTGTGTACGTCAGGCACGCCCGGCGCCCGCCTCACGCGACTCCCACCCGGTATAGTGAACGAACCGTACATACGCTTTATTAACGCTTTGTTCTCATCTATGAACGTTTCTATTTTATCTCTGGAAAATTGTTTATTTATTTTATTAGTTTATATACCCTTTGAAAACATTCTTATAGTTTAGATGAAGAGTATCTTATTTCTAGTGACCAATAATACTAACTTCATTTCAAAATTTAAGAATTTTAAAATACTAAATTTTACGAATAGATGCGAAAAGAAATAAGTAAATTTTCTAAAATCCTTATGAAATTTAAGATTCAGTTCTTGAAATATATTTTTCATGTACATATAAAACATATTATATTCTTTTAATTCCAGCTACTATAACTGAAAAAAAAAATATGTTGAACCAACTTTCTAGTAATACTCATCAGTCATCATCTACACTACGAAGTTATTTCGAAAATACACAGTATAAACCCACGAATGCAAATTAGAGAAACAATGAATACTCACAAAGGATAAGTGTTGCCGGCGGTCGGACAATAGAGTTGAAAGTTTCGTTTCACGCAAGGCACTCCTCTAATAATTTGACCTTGGATTTCGTAACCCAAGGCTAGAGACAGGGCAGTCCACAAGATCTAAAAAATCAATAATATAAAAAATAGCATAATAGATTGTTTATCACATTTGTCAAACACGATAATTATATTCTATACGGATCAAGCGACATGTATATTAAGGTTCCATTTGGAACTATTGTTAGCTGATACTTTTTGTAGTTTAAATAAAAACAAGCGTATACATTTTAAATAACAAATTACAGAATGTTTCTTTTAAATAACTTGTTTTATAATGCTTAAGTTTAGAAACATTCTTGTGCTCGTTGAAAAAAGTCCAAAGGTATACGTGATGACAATATGGAATTAAAAATAATTTTTATTTCCTGATCTGGTTAGATAAAGTTCACTTTTGTCTTCCGCTTTTAGGCATGTAGAGTCTCACCAATGTTCCATCTAAGTAGAAAATAGAGAATAGTGTTGAAACACTAGATTTTATCTATTTCCTATTTAAAATAGGTTCTCCCTGGCTACCTAGTAAATATAATCTGGCACGGAAGGATTGTTATTAAATTAAATTTTAAAAAGGCTCAAAGGACGTTTTCCATGGAATTATTTTCTCATTGCACTGGTTGTCCAAGCAAGGACATGTGTTTTTATTTAATTTTCAAGCAATTCGACTGGCAATAAATAGGCTAAAATCGCTGGGAAAGATTTTCTTACTTAGATAAATGGACATACAGGTGAAGCTAATAAAAGAATATTTCTAAAGTATTTCCTTATCTAGTTAGATTTAGATACATTAAGTTATATAATTATGACATCTGTATTTAAGCCATACTACGTCAATTGCTGTAAAATCGAGTAAAGCCGCTAAGTGACGGGACACTCCTCTTGGTAACTATTGTAATAAATGCGCGAAAAGAAATAAAAAGTGCATACGGTAATAATCCCAACTACATGACTTATTATCAAGACCATACTAAAATAATATAAAAATAATTACTTTGTAAGTGAATAGATATTTATTGTTTAAATATAAATTAATCTTTGTCACCATTTAAAAATAAATTTCAAGCAAACAATTAAGGGAAGAAGTAAAAATTAGGCGTAGAGTCATAAAAACTTTAATGATCATTAATTTTATTTAAACATAGAGTTAATAGTATGTGATTGTTTAATGGGTAAAGTGTTTGCAGTGCTCTTATATGTTTTAATGAACAAATTTTTATAAAAAAAAAAAAAATATTATTAAATTATATTGTATTGTAGTTATTTCTATAAACAGCCAAAAGCTATAGAGAACTCATGAAATATAATTCTTTCTTGAAGTATTAAAAAATTTGAATTTAAAAAATATTATGCTGCAAATTTGGAATAGAATTATATGGAGTCTCTTAATTTAAATAAGATAAGAGTATAGAGGTTATAATTGTAAAAAAATACTTTAAACTTATTTCAAAAAGTAAAATTAATAAGGATTATTTAAAAAAATCGCTCAAATAAGCTCTAATAGTTAAGTTCTCCTAAAAATAGCACTACATATATTGAAAAACTCAAATAGAAAAGGAAAATATAAAATAAACCAAACTTAGTACTTAGTAATAACAAAACTCACATTGGTAGTTATAAAAGATCGTAAGTCCATATCTGCTACCGGATTTCTTGTTTAATTAAGACGTCCGCTTCATAGACTGTGCTAATTATATAAACGAATGTAAAACAACTCGGCCGTAAGGCGCTAGCGAAAAAAAGACGTTATTCGCGGTACGCCATTGTGAACAGTGACTAGAGATCCCAAGATACATCCGGTGATATTACCACCGTGACGTGATTTAGCTATAAGTTGTTTCATGTGGATTTTAATCATATTTACTATTATATATTCAAATATTTCTTAAGAATTTCATTGATTGTTGAGAAATTAAGGATTTTTAAACAAAAAAAATGTGCGCGAAATGCTCAGTGACCTAAATTGTACTTTAACATATCACATACTTGAAACAATTTTGTAATTTCAGCGAACGGATGTGTCTTGTTATTTATGGTTGTTTTTTAAGTGCTACTTATGGCCTTATCAGACCTATTACTTTATAAACGATTTCGGGGGACGAATAATTTGTTTTCTGTGATCTATATTATTTTATAATTCAAGATTATTTTTCAAATCTATTTTTGCAGGTACTTAATACAGAAGTTACATATATGTATTTTACGTCAATTAATTTTAATGATATTCATTAAACATAATTTACTAAGTTTTACTGTAGAAGCCAAGGTATGATATTAAAATATGCTATAGCTATTTAAGCATAAATAAAAGACTGTGATTCACAGCGTTGTGCAAATGGTATGACATATACTCACTTACACATATCAATACATTCATACACCACGTTCTTATCACACATTAAATCAGAAGGTTGTGAAGGAAACGTTGGAGTGTCAAGAATTATAATAGTAAGGGTTACATTCCACGAATGCGAAAACATCATATATCTTGGTACATCTAAATAAAATCCACGCTGTCCTGCCAGGATATATTATGACTGATATAAAATAGTAATTGAATTTCAACCAGCATCTACGACAATTTGTACATGCTAAGAATCTCGTAACAGTAATAGTGTACTGAAAGAATAATAATATAGTCATTATATAGATCGATTGTTAAATTGAATCCATATATTTAGTTATTGCTCTCATATTGATTTATAGCTTATTAAATTACGTAACACATCAAATGGAAAACTGGATCGCCATTAATTTGGCAAGCGCTTGTTATTTAGCAATTTAAAACGATTCTCTATATATTAGAGGCAAGTGTGTCAATAACCTTGCTTGGCTCAAATACATTTACATATATTGGTGAGTAAAAACCTCCGATGCGGTACACGGCCCCTGTCTCGCTTGTACAGTTTTTGTTACATAAGAATTTTATGTAATTTTAAGATGTTGAGGTTTGTATCAAATATATTATACGTATATACCTATGTAACGCCTGTCGTGTCGCAAAGGCACAAGAGTGCGAGGCGTGCGACTGTAAACGCGTCAGGTTGTGGGTTCGATTCCCACTCCAGGAAATGTAAAATTT